>ML739066.1:0-132210 GCA_009193565.1 Aspergillus coremiiformis | reverse complement strand
AAAAAAAAAATTCAAATAATAATAATAATCATCATTCAACAAATTGAGGGTTTCTTGGATCCCTCAGTGGCAATCCACTTGATGATCGTGAACCTTTTTTTAGCACACTTCAAACCATGGGAAGGATGTCTGTATCAAAGATGAATTTGTTCTTTTTTTCTTTTCTTTCAAGCCGTTGAAGAATTCTTTTTGTTCCTTTACCCCTGTGACTTACCACGGGAATTAGATACCGGACTCATACTCCGTACTCCATACCGACTCAAAGATCCTTTCCCTCAGTAGGGACGAGGGAGAAATGACGGTATCGGTGTTGATTCTCCACTTACGGAGCCTCTTCAGCCATCCGACAAATCAAACCAACCAAACAAATCAAACAACGGTCTGTCACTAGACCAAAACGGGCTGGGACGCGCAAACACTCACTTGATCACTTGATCACTTGCCATGTTGGTAGGTGTGTCTGAGACAACACGTACTCCATATTCCAGTTGAATATCATAACTGACTTGAATCAGGTAGCGAAGATAAATGAAAATGATGAGGGATAGGATATCTTTCATCAGGAGTGAATGTCATACTACGGAGTACAGAATACCTATACTAACCTACTCCGTACAATGACTACTACTTCGTACAGGTTGACATCTCGGCAAATTCCGAGGTCCCCACCACGTGGGAAAAGGCGACCCGTGAATTGGTGCAAATCTTGAGATGTCAACAACAACAACAACAACTGGGATGTCTACAGCACTGGAATTGATAAATCACTCCATGCCCCGGATGGTGATACGATGATGTTCTCAATCTATGAAGGCCTCTTGGATATGATTGCCCTCTTCCTCAGTGTACTCTCCGGGACGCCGTCTCTCGCGTCTCGAGAGACCTTCTACCCGCCGCTCAACCACACCACCTTCATCACCAATACCTCCCTCGGTACATATGGCGGTGTCTACCATGCCCCAACCGACCAGGCTAGTCCCATACGTGAAGAACAGAACTACAACTACTGTACTATGCCCCATCCTCGTGGAGATACATATTCGCTGCCTCCACCTGTCGCGGATCACTCCGTCAACGCTCGTCTCGTCTACCTCGAGTACCTCCAACGTCATCAACGTCGTACTCCGTACAATATTCTTCCCGGGGGCGAAGTAGGTAATTTCTTCCGGTTGCATTCGGATTCTCGACTCACAACGACAGAATCAAGAATACAACTGTGACAACATCCATCCCCATCTGTATGCAGCGCCAGCGGCTCAAGGAACCCCGCCGGCGACAGTCTACGGACAAGCCTACTTTGACCCGTCGAACCCGTTCTTGATCAGCTACGTCAATGGGTCCTGTCAGTATCCTCAGCTGACCATCGGTGGTCTTCTGGACGGTTACCAACACGGTCGCGACCTCCGTGCCGTCTACGGCGACCAACTAGGCCTGATTCCCGATTCACCCGACGCAAGGGTCTGGTTCCGCTCGAGCTCCTCAGCCCTAACACAGGGCTCTGCGGGAGGCGTCCTCCGCGGTGTCTTCCCCGAACATACCGGCCCCATCCCGCTCCACCAGCAGGCCGCCAGTGTCGACACTGTCGATCGCGGCTTTCCCTGTTCCGCCCAAAATACTCTCCTCGCAACCATCCAATCAACCCCAGTATGGAACGAACATCTGACCGTCACCGAACCGCTGCGCACACGCTTATCCACTATGTTCAACGCCACCGCGTCATGGACCTCGACCGTCGACCATTTCGCGGACAATTTCCAAGCTCGTCTGTGCAATGGCTACGACCTCCCCTGTCGTCGACAGAACGAATCCGACTGCGTCACCCCCGACCAGGCAAACGAGATCTTTCGCGCCGGCGACTGGGAATGGAACTACTGGTGGCGGACCAACCCACACGCCATGCGCTATATCCAGCTGGTGGAAGGACTGTTCATCGGAGAGATTGTGCGGAAGTTTGAGGCCGTGCAACAGGGCCAGTCCGATCTTGTGTACAGCCATAATTTCGTCCACGATGGTGATATCGGACCGATCCTGGGCGCACTGGGGATCAAATCTCTGCGCTGGCCCGGGATGGCATCGAACGTTGCTTTTGAGATTTGGTACTTCCCCCTTTATCGCATGCCATCAACATCAGCTTAACTCCGTCATTAGGGAAACCTCCGATTCCCAGTTCTACGCGAGGGTCCTCTATAGCGGCTCGGCGATCGAGACGATTTACGGAACGCTCGACTGGATCCCATTGTCCGCATTAATCGACATCCTCCAACCGTTCATCCCGGACGATATCATTTCGATGTGCCGGTCAAGTTAACCCGTGATTCTTCCAATAGGTAATAACATGCCACTCTTTCGCAAGCCATCAGCTATATACTAATATCAATATACTAGATAGAAATGAAACCTACGATGCCGAAGAACATCCTGCTCTGACTTCAAAGCCAGGATCTTGTGAGCTTCTTCCCCGACTGCTTCCTGTATCAGCAAGCAACATGGCTATGGACAGGGGTTTCATGGTGATATGGTGTTCAATATCTGGATTGCAATACAGATTGAGATCAATCGAAGAAACTTAATCGTAATGGAAAACACGGGGGTACATTTAAATCCTTTCTTCGCGAGGTCCAAGTCAGGTGTGATTATCATCTGCGACGGTTCACGGCCACATGCCCTAATCGATCGGGTGATTCCGTTGTATACCAAGACCTATAAGTACGTTGCGCTCGCTTGCTGTTTGTGCAGTGTTCTGAGTTTCTATTGGGATATGGAGTAATCTAAGTCTCTCTAAGGGTGCAGGTGATATAGTACACGGTCGGAATGAGAACAGGCGCGACGGGTATCCAAAAAACGACAATTCGACAGGAAAGCCATGACTCTATGTCCGGTGCGGGTATATGAGAGAAGGGTGAAAGATAACGAGATGGAAACAGAAGAGAGGAAGCGACAAGAAAAGACAAAAAAGAGCAGAATGGAGGAAGGGCCCGCTCCCTGACCGTACCTAGATTCACCGCGATTGACCAGCATTTGGTGGATTTGCTCCGGTGTTCGCTGGTTGAGTAGTTTCGCCAGGTTTCTTCCTGGGTCTCAGTCGTCGGTCCCACCGTAACTCCGGATCTCGAGGAGCTGCGCTAATCCTATGAAACAGCCGTTTGAGCCCGTATTGACGTGCCATTTCTAGAGTCGTTCGGCCCTGAGCGTCAGTCATCTTAGGGTCAGGACAGCGATTGAGAATAATCTGAGCCGCCTGGCAGGCGACGTTCTCAATATTCTTTTGCTCCGCGGTCAAAGGGCGCTTGCGTCTGCGGCTGGCTACCCCACCAGTTGCACCGACTGTCTGGACGTAGGAGACTTTACCATAGGTGTGACCAAATGTACAGACCAAGAGGGTGTGCAAGGGAGTACCGTGTTCGGAACCCGCAGATACGTCGACGTGGATATTGTCGAGGAGGATTTGCAGGATATCTAGGTTGACGGGGCCCTGTCTCAGGGCGCAGTGGAGAGCTGTTTCTCCTTGAATATCATGGTTGACGTTGACGCCCCGCTGAATATACCGTTGCACGACTTCCGGATTCCCGGATTCTACCGCTTGGAATAATGGAGTCTGCATGTATTTGTCGTGTTGGAAGAGTCGGTGAAGACATTCCCTTTCCAGGATTTGGATGAGGGCTAAGGGGTCATCATGGAAGGGGGCGGCGTGCCAGGGTCCCTCCTGGTCCATAGGATGCGAGGCCCGACTGAGTTCTAGCCCCTCGCGAGCGACGCGGTCGATCAGAGGGATTGAAAAGGACGAGACTATATTGTATATGGCTTTTCCGCTGATCGGAGGGATCTCGACCGTGGGGTTCCTTTGGTTGAACTGATTTCTGTGGTCCAGTATGCGTCGAAAGCCATATTCATACTTTTCTTCTCCCGCCAGAGTCAACAGCCAGATAGGTTTGCTGGGTAGAATGTGAGTGGGCAGTCTTTGAACGTCCACGTTGGGCAATGCATCGCAAAGCACGTTGAAGCACTTCTTCGCCTTAAACCTAATCGCCAACGCAAGCGACTTCCAACCGGTCTTGGTCCAGCAGTCCGGCGGCATGCCCCAGGATATCATTAAATGGACACGTTTAAATAGATCCAGCGAGATGGCATGGGTGAGAGGATCATCCTGCTCGTAAACAGCCGGTAGGTCGTTCTGCTCCATTGGCCGAAAATAATGCTCGCCGTCTCGCCATTCCCGGAACTCATTGGGGGTGTTGAAGACATAGAAATGGTTATCGTGGAATGATCGGGATAGTTCTTCTAAACTGTAAACCACAATCGCACTTTTCGGGGCATTGATCACATCAACCAAGTTCCATAGACTTGCCAAATCGCAGCGACGGATAATCATGAGGATCACCTCGGCGGGAAGGGCACTGGTCAGGTAATTTCGCGCATCCATTGGATCTCACACGCCTGGGGACGGATTCAGGTTCGGGCGTCGGTATTCTGCAGCTGAGTTGATTAGGACGCAGGATATTAGTAAACATGACTTCCTGCCCGAAATCAAGAGGGACCTTGATGCGGATCTTGCAGCCATTTTGAGGGGATCCAGGGCTTTGAGATGAGTATATATCGTCGTCAGGCACAGCTTCCTCATGCAGGCGGAATAATGGAGATCAAAGAAGAACAAACATGCATGAGAAGGACAATGGCCATGCTGCAATCACAGATGAGAATAAGGGAGCACTTTCATCAGACAAAGACTCAGGGTCAATCCGATATCAAAGGACTTTGTCTTCGGGCATGTTGCTATGCGAGACATCCAAGACTTGCGCTCTCCAAAGCCCCTATCAGGCTTACAATCCCATTACTTGCGCTTAAACTACATGCCAAATCAAGAATCTCTCACTCAAAAACACCATTGTGCCATTTCTTATTTGGGATATTTCGTATCACCTAAGAACAAACAAATAGTTATTGTCATCATAAAAACTGCACAGTCTCCAAAAGAATACCCAATAACGCAGACCAACAAAGACCATACACCGACAAGATAGCAGAAGGGAGCATTGTACTAGAAAAGGTGGAAAGAAACAAGCAGACACACATTATCCCCGAACATAACTTCATTATCCCCAGAGAGATCGACAGGTTGGACACGTCGTTGAACGACTGGCTAGTCGACAAGCTGCGATCCATTGGTCGATGCAGCTCTTGTGGAAGTTCGATCCACATCTCCTTTTACACCAGACAAGGTCCTTGAGCTTGTCACATTCTCGAAAGGTTCTGTTGGACGAGGCTGTGCTCGGAATATCCTCTTTATGTTGTATCTTACCCCTGTTCTTCTCTTTGTCGGACATCTTGCTGTTCTCGACGCAGGGTCCTGGGTCAAACAGTGATAGTACGCAAATAGCACATTCCCCTTCCACGCACCGACGGGCGACAAAGTTCCGAGCATGATCAGCTAGTCCACTTCTGTCTGGGGTCGACGCTACCGCGATTCTGGGACGCCGACTGCTTTCGGTCTCAACGCCCACGGTGGGTGAAGCGTGTATCAGGGTGCTGTGGTGCGCAGGGGTTGAGGCATTCTGTCTCACCCTTCTCCGTGGCGTGGCACTACTACTACTACTAGTAGTAGTAGTAGCAGCAGATCTTGGTGTAGGTGCTGCCATGCCTGCCGTCGAAGAGTCAGGGCGCCTTAGGCTTCGTAGGCTCGAAGTATCCACATGAACTTCCTTGCTAACCGCCGTCATCCTTTCCCGCACCCGGTCTCTCTCAGCAGTCTGGTCCTGTGTAGCCTGGGCAGTTTGGAAGGTCTGGACCTGGCTCTTCCAGCTAGCAGCGAGGCTGTCAGTCTGACTCTGATGGTTGGCGGTGCACAGAACAAGGGGTGCCAAATCATCCAGAAATTCATCTATGTAGCCTCCAGTCTCAAGCTCCTCACTCGCCAGGTCGAGGAGAGCGGTACTGCGATCGGAAGCGTGAATCCGTCGACGGCACCGACGTCCTTGTGAGGGCGCAAATCCAGCACACCATGGCTCTTCATCCGGAAACAGGTCTATGATCTCCGCCAGATGATACCGTGTAGATTTGGCGGTTGATGGTCGGGACATGGTGAGATGATTTCAGAGTAACGATGATTGAATGAGCAGCTGTGTGAGTTGACTCAGATTTTCCCAATAGACAGTAAAGTGGGCTTTATCACACACCCCACAGACTGGAGATTCCAATATCCATTTCCCTGGGGGATAATCATGATTGGCGGATGACATCAAGGTGAGGCGACGTCGTATGTGCGGTCCGAGCGGCGCGGAGTTTAAGATTTACGTCGGTATAGTATAGCAAATACTATCCTCCGTAGAAATTGTCTAGAATGGTTACTTCCAGGGAATATGTGACCATAGCAGTTCAGACATCACGACCGTGCCCTAATGATAATCGGCGGAACGTTCCACGGATATATTGCATGCCAGAACTAGCATCTATCGTCAAATATACTGAATTTAAAACGCAGCAATTTATTGGCAGCGGTCCTGCTATCTGACGGATACATGGGCACGTAATTACATCCTCTATGCTGGTTAGTAGTTCCGACATCGACCTTCCCCAGTGTGATGTCCTAACGATTGTTACAGGAACTGCCGACGGTCCAGAAGACTTTCGCCGACCGGGGGAACTTCAATGCCATGATTGTGGGCGCAAAGGGTGTGTCGGGTACAGGACCGGACGGTGCTTCTGACGGACGAAGCTGTGCCAGTTGCCAACTGGCTTTACGTATATCATCGGCAAGGATGAATTCCATGGAGGGGCTACCGTTCAGAGGTAAAACGGAAGGGCTCGACAAGACATCTGCCGTAGGTCAGCCATTGTCTCAGGGACATGTGGGTTATAATATCTATTATTGAAGTTGGACTAGATGTATATACGTTTTGCACGGCTCGTGGCAGGAGCCACAAAGGACAGACATTCATCATTACAGCTCAATTGAGGAACCCCCCGGGAAGGCATGCAGGCCAAGGTAGTGAAACAACATGAGCTATAGGGTCACTGCATATTAGCAGTTTTCTAAATCATTAACGTACTTACAAGAGTGGCTGAAATGAAAAGAATAGGGACATCGATTGAAAAATAGTGCCACCAGGGTACTGAATCATTTCAACCAAGTTCAACTGCCTGACACCACCTATTTAAAGACCCGTACGCATGAATCGGCGCTCCCTGTTGCAATGACACATTGAAAGCTGGCCTTGGCCGACGGCTTTCCGGGCACCCCGTTCGTCGTCTCGGACGTTCCCGCAACGGCATCGCCCTTGGTCAGGGGGGCCCACCGAATGCAAGTGATGAAATGTCCGTGGGCGTTATCGACGGTCTTGACCAGTCTGGCTTCTTGGGAGAGATCCCAGCAACGCATGGTTTTGTCGTCCGCCACACTGATCAGATACTTCCCGTTGGGGTGAAATACCAGACCGCGGACCCAATTGTCGTGACCCGTCAGCGTCTTAATGAGCCTTCCCCGGGATTCCCACAGCTTGATGGTTTTGTCTCTCGCTCCGGTGGCGATGAATTCGGACGAGCTATCAGCCGGAGGTGGAATCTTGTGTCCAGCAAGCGTAGCCAAATATTTGTAGCTTGCGGGAGGTGCGAACACACAGCACTGGATATCGTTTTCATGGCCTAATAATGCCGCTTTGGGTTCCGCCGTTGATACATCCCAAACTGTTACCGCTTGGTCACGACCCCCTGACACCAGCCACTTGCCGTCAAACGAAGGCGACACATCCCGAATCCACGAGTCGTGTGACTTGATCACCTTCACGCAATATCCCGTGGACACGTCCCAAATCCGAAGAGATGCATCTCGACTCGCGGAGACGAGAAGATTATTGGTCGATGTGAGAAAGTGTACAGCCGAGACGGAGTGATCATGACCATAAAGGGTTCGAATATTGGCGTAGTCCTTGCTTGGATCCCAGATTTTGATTGTCAGATCCCCCGAACAGGAAGCGAGCAGCGTATGACCCTTCTGGCCACCAAAATCCAGTCCCGAGACCGCTCTCACATGGCCTTTGAGGGTTCGCTCCAACTCCCCAAGTTCCCAATCCCATATCTTAATTGTGCAGTCTTCCGAACCGGAGGCGACGGACGAAAAGACCGGATGAAACGCGATGCACGTAATGGCGTCTCGATGCGACTCGAATGTATATGTGGACGAGGCTCCAGGGAGCCAATTTTCGGGATTTTGAGCGTGTTTGGAACGGGATGAGGATGGGACCGCATCGAGCTCGGCTTGGAGGCTGGCAATTCTCGCTTCCAGATCTAATATCTACAGGTGGGGTCAGCCATTGTCGTCCACAGAAGGTGGCACTTTTACCTTCCGTTGCAGTCGCGCGATTCCCGTCCATTTCTTCTCCAATAACCCCTCATACTTCTTGCACGTGGCCTCATCAAACCCATCACCAATCTGAAGCTCCTGACGGAGAGCTGTCGAGCTCTGAGACGCATTGATCGACGACAGGTAAGCAACCATCGACTTATGCCTGTTTGCGCATCAGTAGGGAAACGTCGTTGCGGGTGGTCCTGACAACACTTACAGCTCCCCTGCTTGGCTGGCGGTTAAGATCTGGCTCATGGTGGTCGCGTGCACATAGAGCAGTGGAATCTGAAGCGCCGCACTCAGTCATGCAGATCAACAGCTACACGTCGAGGGGGTCCTTCTGTTCTTCCTGTGGGCCGGGACATTGATTGCATTTCAGGCGCGGGAAAGTCGTCAAGGGATCACGTTGCCGAGGAGGTCATCGGTCACGTGGGCGGGTATTACCTCACCGCCTACTTCATGACTTGGACGTTGCCTCAGGAACTCATCACTGCTAGACCTACTCGGACGCAGTAGGGTACAGACTGCCCAACGGCCTGAGCATGGTGGCCCGTGTGGGGGTCCTCATTCATTGCCAAAGTGGAGTGTTTTACTACATCGGTGGGTCTCGATACCTAGTCTGATTTCTTGCGTTGGACTAATTGGTTGGTGTCGTCCCATTATGTCATGTGATCTGGGATACCCCAGGGTTAGGGCTATGGGATATCCATGTGATTCCTTGAGGCACTCTGTACGGAGTAATACTGGTGGATAGATTGCCCTGGATGAAGTAGATGCCATAATCTCTTGATTCTATAGGGTCAACGTCAAAATGGTATGTACGATAGCTCATTGAAGGAGAGTAAATTGAAACCAGACACCGGGCTCTGTGAAGATAACAAAACTCCAGTAACCACGCATCAAATCCGTCCACGCTGCATCAACATTGAACAATAACAGTCAATCCAGAGTATTCTACAGGGAAAGCACACTTTTTCCGCCGTCGGACGTTAGTCGTTCTCGAATTTTGATAGACAAAAACTCAGACCCCAGAGGGGAGAACTCGACGCGCCCATCCTCTCTGCTCCTGGCCTTTACAATCGCACTGGGTGCAAAAAGGAGGGCCTCGCCAACCGCAAGTTGGACGACATTCTCAAAGAGCGAGCGAGCCTCCCGGTCCTCGTCTGTAGTTGAATCCTCCGGTCCGGGACTGGTGTTTTCAGAGTTAGACTTGGGGTTAAACGGGCTGGCTGCGGCCGCAGCAAGGTGTTTCTGCAAAGTGCGAAGCCATTCAGGCGAAGTGAACCGATGAACAATCGTCACCGAGCATAGATTCAAAAGAGCAGTGGAAACGGTAGGCTCCTGGGTAGACACGATAATACGGGCTGCCAGATGTCGCTGGAGTCGAACAGCCGACAAAAGGGTTGCCGTAAACGCACGGGCTTCAGACGATGTATTCATATACTGAAGTGCTCCTTAGTCACTCGAAGTTCAACGAAACGCCCTACATACCTTATGTGCCTCATCCAGGGCAATGACTCGTCCAATGCTTGGGTCTTGTTCTAAGAAAATACTGAGGCAAATATTGAAGAGCCCGCATGCTGTCTCTGGAGATATGCATGGGCAAGAAAGATCAACGATGGTCAAACGACCAGCCTATGGTATTTTAGCCATATTCCGACATGGGGGCGCTTCTGCTTACAACGGGTTCCCACGTTGAGCCTGTGCTTTTTGATGGTTGTGATGACAGGGTCCATGAACGCATCACCTGCGCCTTCGGCATGAAACTTTCCAAAGTCTCCAATCTTTGTTTTAGTGGTGCTAATTGCCCTGGCTTTAGGTCACTATACATGACCCTTGTCTTGAAAGTTTGGTAATCAAATCCTGTCCCCTTTCCCTGTTGTTCTATGCGTAGCTCCCGCAAGATACGGTTGACTGTATGGATATACAGTGGCACGTCACCATTTACCTGACCAACAGCCATGAGGTCCATCATTCGCTTAGTATTCAGATTGGTTTGGTCCAGCTGTAGTGGCTCAACCGAGATGTTGAATCTTGAATAGTACCCCTGTTGGAACTTGGTTAAACATCTTCGAGGTATGTGAGAGACAACCACCTACTCGGATGGAGCGAATGTTAGTAGGGGAGCACAGGACTCTCACTTTTACATCCGGATGCGTTGAAAGAAAAGCAGCCTCGCAAGGAGCTCCCACGGTATCGCTGATGAAGGTATCGTAATGGAAGACAAGCCCAGTCAGCGGACTTTTCAGGTTTCCCGCTTTGGACGGGATCAGGCAGTTCTCCAGAAGACACGACAGAGTATGGCTTTTTCCGGATCCCTGAGAGCCACAGATAAAGACACTGGACGGGTGGGATATGTTGAAATGAAGTCGAGGGTCCTCCTCCAGGCTGTTGGATGGAGGTCCTTGCTTCAGTTGCGCTTCCTTTAATAGGCGGCTTGAGCCGGCCAGGAGGCCATATTGTCCGATTCCGGTTCCTTCTTTATTTTCCATACTTCTTGTTTGATACGCGAGGACGCCACTAGATACGATCGGCGCATGAGAAAACTCATTGTCTCCTTGATTTCCATCATGGGTGAGTTTTAGGAGATCCAATTGATACTCCACCACGTCTTTCTCGAAGATCGGGTCAGTCAAAGATTTGTCGGGAGCCAAGCTCACGGATGAGGGCTCATGGGCGTCTGAGGCCAGCAAATCTGGATTCAATCCCATGTTGGAAAGGGGTGAGCTGTGTCTGTGATTCAAATACGATGAACTATTGGGAAATTGGCAGAGGCGTTTGGGAAGGGGTTTAAACCCGGAATTCACCTGTTTATTTATACCCCGTTAGAAAGCCCTAAGTAGACCATCCTGTCTGGGTATTCTAACTTCTCATCGGCCATTCACTACACCTGGATTATAGTTGCAAGGGGCTTCCACTAGAGCAAGCCACCAAGCCATCATTTCTTTGTTTGAATCAATTCCATTGTTTCTAAGTTTCTTTGTATGGTTCTCTTCCAGGGGTTTTGTCTGTTGGCGTGATTATCAGACGATTAGAACCTCTACTTTTCCAACCGCTTTCATCCCATCTAATTGCTATGTTAGCAGTTCCAGGGAAAGTAGAACGACCCAATTACACATTCGTCCCGTCAGGTACCAGCGTAAGAGGGAGACTTTATCCAATAAGAGACCCTCCAGGCCATGCGCAGTCGGGAATATAAATCCTAAAGCCTCCTTAATAGCAGGCTTGTGTGCACGTGCCCCAAAATAGCCACTATAACCGGTGATTTCCAATATGCCTGCTAGGATCAAGCCTTCGACTGTTGAAGGGTATGCGCCTGCAAGGGCCACAGAGAAACCTAGGACCATATCATGTCTTCGCTGCCGAAAATGGCAGTTTTCTTCCTCCCGGGATTTAAGTACCGAAACAGGCAGTACGGAGATGCTGGGTACTGATGTTTCGAGGTGCCCATGGATCCTGAGATATTGCATGGTCATGTGAACTGGAGGACGGGGTAATCTATGAGCATGAGCCATGGGATAGAGCCTTCACATTTTACCGACGATGGTGATGAAGACCGGCAGAAGCGCTCTGATAGATTTCTAATCCCCGCTTGCCAACAGCCTTTGAACACGGAGACTATGATAAGGGAATTCAAGATGTATAATCCTCAGATTTCCTTGTCTCCCGATCCAGGAACCCTCGGAGATTCCCGCTGAACGAGCGATGGTTACCAAGACAATCTCTTCTTTTGCTGTCCCCTCGGGGATCCTCCACCGGTTCATCCTTCGTACGGGTGTTGGGAATGCGAATCTGGTATTGACCATTGCTGGATGTACAGTACAAGCTGATTTGAAGTAGCCGATCCGACCTCGTCTTCGCCACAGGCGCTATCTGAGGGTTAGCTAGGAGGAGCACCAAAGGGTTCGATGCCCTGTTCTGGCTACATGACTCTTGCATTGGTCAATACTTAATGTGTCTATGACCATAGTCCCATGCGAAGTAATCCCAGGACCTGTAAGTCCAAGACACATGATTTGGAGGAGCCGGGGGACAGTTGGGTGCGTGATATTTGTAGATCAATCTATCTCGACGGGAAGCTGGTATTGTCCCTCCGAAAAACCAAGAAGCTATACTGAATCAATATGGTTTGATGATACCTAGCAAGGAGGCAACTGACTTGACATGGATATGTGAGCTGTTCAGGTTCTCCCCGTAGAGCTTCAAGTTTATTTCGGCCACCGAACGTATCAGGCCGTCGGGAATCAGGGTAGAGTCTACGGGCTTTGATACTAGGAAAAGGATTCCTTGGCTGTGGACGGAGTGAAGTCCGTACTGAACATGTAAAGCTGACTTCACGTTGTTCCTAGGTCCATTCTTTTGGTAGCTTTTAAGAGGTTCCGGCTGTTGGATGCAAGTGAGTGAGTGTGTGAGTGTGATCAACTCGTACCCTGTCCATGTGCTCCATTTATTTATAATCCCAGGAAATCTGGAGTTCCATACCGCATGAAAAGATAAGTATATTAACGATCGTGACTCTCATGGTTGGTGAGGGATTTTCTATAAATACCTCACCAACTGGATTTCATTTTTATAGTAGTACATCCCCTCATCTCGACTTCTTTAATCATACATTCTACTCTCAATGCGATGGAGTTCCTTTTTTCCATAGCGGCCGTTTTCTTTCTTTCTTCTCTTCTTCTGGAATTGTTTTCACTGTAAGCATTGAATCGACGGGTACCTTTCTATCCGATGAGCACCACTGCAATACCGCTGCAAGTATACTTCAATCTACATACCTCTCGAGAAAGACATCCCCTTGTGGACAACGCCATCGCCAAAGGCGACGAAACCATCCCTGGTAGATAAAACTCTACTGCCTCTGTCCCCGGGTCAAAGTCGCCGTCGCCCTGAATAGGAACGTGGCTCTGCTCCCAGTGCTGGAAGCCCTCGGGCACACTATTCTCGGTCGTCGGTGCGATCTCCAAGGAAAAACTCTCCGTCACGGTGAATGGCGCTCAGCTCGAGATCGTCGACAAGGAAGCCGCTGTCCAGTGCCACGATTGCAAGACATGCGGCGCACCCTTGTTCGGGCGTGTTGAGATGGATCACCCCCGTCAAGGGCCATGACTTTGTCCAGGTTGAGTTGTCGAATAAGACGGGATGGAAACAACCTCAGTGTGCGGGCTTTGTGTCTTCGATCCTTGAGCAGGGTGTGGATCCTGGTCAGATGGATGAGGTGTGGTCTCGTTTTGGGCTGTTGATGGATGCTCTTGCTATTGCTACCTCTCCCGCGAAGGGGTCGGGGAAGTCGTCGGCCAACTTGTGAGGCGGTTCGCTGTGGTTGCGGGCGAGTGGAATGAAGCCTGTATAGTTCATATATTGTCTTCGCGAGTCCGGTGCGTGTTATATGTATCTTGAGGCACGGTTGGCGTTGTTTGGTGGGCGGCGGCTTCGTTTTCCACACGTCGGTGGAGGGATGAGGACTTCATTCTATTACTCTTTCCATGAATCTGATATTTATCGCGAGTGCGCCATCTGGTAGCCGTGAGGGGTATGATTAAAGCGAGACGAGTCATTGTTCCTGTCCAAGATGTGAATAGTTGTCCGTATATGCGACTCGAGGACCATATCAAGTCTTTACACTGATGGACAGGTATTGAATAGCTAATGCTTTTGACACTACTCTTTACCATTACCAGCTATAAACTCCGTTTGTCTCTATCCCTTCGTGTAGCAACTAGGTGTTATGACCACATTCGGCGTCATATACCATTATAACCCTTTTCCAAGGTTCGCTCATGCTCTCCTCATAGTGATCTCAGATCCCGGATATCCACGTGTCATCCGCATAATGGTTTCAAAATGGAGTTTGATAGCCCCTAAGCCTATGGTATAACGTGCAAAGCTCTGGTGGTAGAGGCAGGAGATCGGCCTACGCCTCTCGGCAATGCCACAATCGAGGAATTTCAGGACAAAGAACGCTGGACACCGACGTTCAATGTCATTCCGTCGCACGATACCATGGCTGTGCTTGATGGTTCAGTCGATCGTGGTTTTCTGTCTGATCGTCGGCTTGTACTGCTTACATGGCGTGCACGAGTCGAAGGTACAGTTGAAGATCCACCCACCGAATAGTTCAAACGTTCTTCGGCCGGGCGACTTCATCGACACTACTCGTCAGGTGGTTGAAGGGGGCAGCGAGGGGCCGCTATCAGAACCGGATGGACCAGGGACTCTTCACGATATACGGTAGGTTGGCAATTAGAGCGGGTCCAATTCGTCTAACCGTGCTTAAAGGAATGAGAAATTCTATCTTGGAGGGACGCTCACCTTGACGACACACGATGGTCCGAATAGCTCCCATCCAGAACCGGTCATCTACGACCCTTACCCTGTGTATAATAGTCCTGAATGGAGGACACAATGGACAGGACAATTTCGGCCTTGCGTGGGTCCCCGAGGGAAAGAACTAGATCGGACTAATCGAGAAGATATGATGTCGGTCTACCGAGGCACTCAACGAGGTAAGTGTCCCAGGAGCCGGCCACTGGGGCATGCGCTGAGCGCCAACAGATTTTCCATTGCCGATGTTCGGATCGTACGAGGCCCTGGGCCTTGATGGTAATGTCTGCGCGGATCGATATTCTCGTCTGGCAGCATACGGCTACGGCGCAGACGCAGATAAAGCCATACCAGGCTTCAAAGAACCCGTCAATGTTTCCTGGGACCAGGTCGACTGGGGAACACTGCAGGCACGATGTCTAGAGAGGAATATGGACCGATACAAACCGAACCAGCTCAAGCGGCAATTGACACAGCATCCCCTACCACTGTTGACGAGCGAATCTGCGCAATCGAACGAGCTCACAAGGAATGGGACCTCGGAAGGAACGTATAAACCGCGATCTGCAGTGCTCCTCCGGTCCTGGCACAGCATGCCCTGGACGGAAAACCATCGTCAATATCTGCGATCCTTGATCATGGAGCTTGCACTTCATTCGGGCGCCGAATACGAGGTCTTCTTACTCGTGCATGTGCAAGATGACTCGCTGCCCATCTTTTCGGATGTCGACACGGTTCAGCATCTGAAGGAGATGTATATACCCCCCGAGTTTCACAATATAACTGTCTTCTTCAACGATAAATTCTTGGAGGCATGGTACCCTAAGGTCCCCGAACACAGGTATTATGATCCCGTTTGATCAGAAGATGAAGTGCTCTAATACCCCATTAGACCCGTCTATCAGCATCTCCAGCCCGTCCAGATATTCTCCCAACTCTATCCGGACTTCGACTACTACTGGCAATTGGAGATGGACGCCAGGAACACAGGACATATGTACCATGTGCTAGATCGTGCCGTGGAGTTCGCCAAGCAGCAACCGCGGAAATATCTGTGGGAGAGAAACGCCTACTTCTACACGCCCGGCGCCCACGGCCTCTGGCAAAGGTTCAGGGAAATGGTAGACCAGTCGATGACCGACAAGGAGAGTATCTGGGGTCCGGTGCTTGTCGACCAGACTCAACCGGTCGGCCCACACCCTCCAGTCGACAGTGCCGAACGCGAAAACTACGAATGGGGCGTGGGCGAGGAGGCAGATCTCATAACATTTCTCCCGATATTCGATCCCCACGAAACGACGTGGACATTTCCCGGCATCATGTGGAATTTGCCGACGTCGATTCCCCGACGGGCATCACCGATCACGATGTGGCGCATGTCAAAGCGACTTCTCCATCTCATGCACCGCGATCAAGCCGTTGAGGGAATAGGGCTCGGATCAGAAATGTCTGCCCCGACCTGGGCGTTCTGGCACGGTCTCAAGGCCGTATACGTTCCGCATCCGATCTACGTCGACGGACAGTGGAGTCCGAAGGAGCTTGCGCGCATTTACAATCCCGGTGTGCCGGAGAGCATTAATGGCGGTTCGGATAGTATCTGGAATTGGGATCATCGTCATGACCATATCATGTATCGTACGTCGTACATGTTCACGACCCAAACAGCAGAAGACCTCTACAGACGATGGTTGGGCTACCAGGCTGAGCCATGGCAGGATGCGGATATTGAGACGGTCAGTTGACTCCATTCACGGTCTGCAAGGCGGTCGTTGATCTCTTTCACAGTATACAGATGGCATGGGACGGTTCTGGTTCGATGGAGGAAGCTTGGTATGTCCATTTCCATTGTTATCGTGGAATTTATATCGCTTACTGATGGTGGCTTCGATGTCGTCGCAGGAGGAAGAATCGTACGGCCGTCTCTGTTATCCCCCCATGTTTCTTCACACCATCAAAAACAGTGACCCAGTCAAGGGGCCGGAATTTGCCGTGCCCGTATTCCATTAGGAATGGCAATCGGGCTCTCTCTTGGGACGTGGTGTGGAGGTCGAGTATCGTTCGTGGGCGAATTTCCCTGGTACGCAGTAAGCATCATGCTGAGAATTCGGCCGGAGACCACGTCTCCAATTTGCTGTGACCATCGTCTCCTGCATCTTGGACAGCCTCAATCTTCCTCTCGACAGCCGAATTCCCATGACGGGTGCCCAGTATGCTACAAACAACGAACGCAGACTGGACAACATCGCCGGACTTGCATCAACTCATGGGAGACCACTCTTTCCTCTCGGTTGCGCTTTGGAATGTAGCCTCGATGAGCCCACTCTAGCTTTTTGCTGTGCACAAGCGATAGTCTTCCTCTCCCGGTGGTTCCCATCCCAACGGGACATTCGCTTGTCGTATACTGGGTCATCTGGGGTGCCATTTAGCCTGGGTAGGCTGTATTTATTGGTGATTTGTTCCGCTTTGCCATTGTGCTTTATGTTCGTCCAGCTCCGGCCTGGGGTTGTGCCTATCTGATGGAGGTCGGAACTATATGATGCTCCAAAAACTGAGGGCTTTCATCATACTAAGCTCTCAAGATATGAGGCATTGTTTGGAGAATCTTCGCTCATTGAAACTTAGCTATAAAGTAAATGTAACAGGGTAGTATTACTGCTTCAAGGATTCATCAGCCCACTAGATTATCTGCAAAGGTGCATTCAATATAGACGCCTAAATATATCCCACGCCCGCCCTCCCAGGATGTGACTAACATTCCAACTACAAACGTGCATGAGCAGAGGTCTCCACGGCATGATTCTCCTTGATCATATCGCTAAGCTTGAAGGCCATGGCTCCAATCGGGGCCGTGGGATGTCCACTGATCTGCTCCGGGAACACACTCGCATCCATAACTCGCAGACGTTTCACGCCATAGACACGACATTGTAAATCCACCACGCTGGCTTCCGGGGACGTCCCCATTCGTGCCGTGCCAACCGGGTGGTACAATGTAAAAGCCTTCTTTTTCATCCAGCGCAGCAGGTCGTCATCCGAAATGCGATCAATATCGCTACTGGAGTACGGCCACCAGTGCGACCAAGGGTCATCGTTCACGGGCACCGGCTCCAGGTACTTCTGGAGGGATGGACTGCGCATGATTCGAAGGGCTACACGTATGCCTGCGAGGAGAACGGCCCGGTCATTATCCTCTGCATCGCTCAAGTACTTCGGGTCAATGAGTGCTGGGACGTGGAGTGGTCAGTTTGGGTTCTCATTCCAGCGAGAAAGAGGAGAAATCCTTACGATGATCAAATGCATCCCTACTCTGCAGCGTGACGGTGCCCTTGCTTTGCGGACGCAGGGCGGTTGGATGCAGGCTAAACACGCTGGCACCATCTATTGGAGCCTCATCAGCATGATGGATATATGCCAATGGTGTCCCGAGGATCTCCATGTCTGGACCGATGGCACCCGATGTATAATCCTTCGGAGGATTCCGCTGAGATGACGAGGCCGGAAAGTGATGCTCCCACGATCGGATGAACGCCGCTGCCTCGCCCACGTTACTGCTCAGGGGACCATTTCCGAACAGCTTCCATCTCGCTATCGGTACTGTTTGGGGTCCGTTTCTCAGATAGTCCAGGGTGGTGCCGGACTTCGCGTTGCAGATGATGGGAGTCGATACCAAATGGTCCTTGAGGTTTTTTCCGACGGCGTCACTGACACGGATGATAGGAATTCCATGCCTTTTCAGCTCTTCCTCCGGACCGATGCCACTCAAGAGCAACAACTGCGGTGTGTTGATCGCCCCGCCACAGAGGATCACTTCTCGCTGGGCATGCACTTGAAAGCTCTCTCCGCCACGACTGGTCTGCAGTTCGGCCCCAATGACGACAGGGTCGTCGCCGCTCAGACAATCAAACAGGAGCTTTGTGACATGCGCGTGGGTTGCAATGAACAGGTTTGGCCGCTTCCGAACCTCCGGCGACAGGTACGCCGTCGCCAAGGAGGCGCGCACTCCGTTGGGATCGATAAAGGTTTGAAACTGTGTGACGCCCAGCGTCCCCGCGGGTGTATTGATGTCGTCTATCCGTGGAATCCCGACCTCCTGACAGGCGGGAAGGAAGCCCTTTTCGCCAATCTCTGAGAACCAGGTATAGCCAGTATGCCAGTCGCCGGCGGTGCCCCGATGAGGCAGCTCGATGGGTGGACGGCTGGCATTGGGGGTAAATCGTTCCATGCGGCGAAAGTACGGCACCAGATCGTCATAGCTCCAACCTTGGCATCCATGGATGTGTGCCCATTCATCAAAGTCTGACTTGGAGGTATGGTGGTAGATCATCGCGTTCATGGACGTGGAACCGCCAATCATTCGACCTCGCGGCCAGAACAGCCGACGGGAAGCGAGTCCAGGCTGTTCAACGGTATAGTAGTTCCAGTCATGCTCGCTGTGGAAGAGCTTCGCGAACATGAATGGCATCTTGCTGTCGGTGATATTGGTATTGTCTTCTCCAGCCTCCAGGAGGAGAACCGAGACGTGCGGGTCGTCAGACAGCTTGCTGGCCAAGACCGACCCGGCCGCTCCTGATCCGATAATGACTTTTTCCGTTCGTTAGTTTCCGGATTGGAAGGCCGCTCATCTTTCTTCTTTTGACTTACCGTAGTCGTATCCCTTGAGCATGCGTTGGGCGCCGGAATCTGTAACCGGTGGCCCTATCCGTGTTCTTCCTGGTGTCGCATACTGTCCCGGATCTTGTAATGGATTGGGATGTGGACGACTCATTTTGATCGACTACCAATCTTTCCTCCGTAATTATGTCTATTGATAAAGAGGAATGACTCTGACTTTGGCCTGAACAGCAGCGAGCGCTAGATTTATTCCCCAGCCATGTCGATCCTGGTCAAATTCCAAATCCAATCAAGCTACGAATGCATGATTAGCGTCTTACGTGGTGGTCCGGCATGCAGACTTACAAATGGGGTGAGGATGCGCTCCACAGTTGGGAATGGAGCAGGGAACTGAGTCCATCATTAGCCCGTACCGTACGGAGTAAGTACGAGGCATTATAAAGCTGTCCCCTAGCACGGCTGCACTCCTATGATACATACATTGTATCTGGCACCAGTCACAGCCTAGGATCTTTCATTCCGTGGAGGTCCGCGATCAGGCTGACTCGTCACTCGTCCCCAAGGAGCTTCACCCTGGAGATTAGGGCATCAGGGGTCACGAACACGTCGGTATTTGGAGTAATCAAGCATTTTTAAATCAGCTCTCGCCCTGCTCACAAGGAATGGCCACCTGCAGCTGAGCCTGCTGGACTCATTCGGGTACCACTGTTACTTGATCGCCGTCTACGGAGTACTTCGAGCTAGATCAGAGAATTGTCCAACCTGGATAGAGCATCCACACGCATTCCGGGTCTGGAACCGAGGTATATGGACAGCCGTGGCCCAGGTCATGCCTACTAGATACGTGGCAATAACTCCAAATAAATGCTTTCCGACCGATGCATACGCAGAGTGGCCATTGAGGCCTGAATGGCCATCCATGCAAGGTTTACAATCCATAGGCACCCTGGATATCACGGCCCAGTTCGTATCCACTGGATATTAAATTCCCGAGCTGAGATCATATATACACGTCATCTTGTTCCTTCCACAAACCCGCCTCACTCGGTGGGTCGTTCAGCCTGGGGCGTAATGCGCACCAAATGACGAAGATGACCGTCTGGAAAGTCGTAGATCGCAGAGTGCGCTGTGACCCGATTCTATCAACAACGCCACGTCAGTCCATGTTCCCGGGATGTTGGCATTGTAGAATACTTGGAGAAATCACTTACATCCCAGACCACCACCGTGTCCTTTTCCCATTTCACGCGGCACTGGATATCCTGTGACATCGCGATATGGGTATAGAGGAACTGTAAAAGCGCTTCGGACTCTTCGGTTTTGAGCCCTTCGATGTATCGGGTGACTAGGGTTCACGGGATTAATGTGAGTTTCTGCGTGGAATGGGGGCCGATGACTTACATTGTCGATTGACATATAATGCCTTTTCTCCTGTAGCCTGCCAGTGGACGAGGATATTAGATGATTGGGCCTTGGGTTAGGGCAAGAGCGTGTGGTTCTTACAGGATGAGTACGGACAATCGGATGTGCAGTTTGGATGGGATCCCTTCGACAGGCGCCACCGCGCGACAGACTGGCTTGAGCCTGTTCAGCCGCTATAGACATGTTAGCCCAGGGAAGCTACTTCCAAGAGAGTCGACGACTTACCCGAGTGAACGGCCGACAACCCATGTAGTCTTTCGCGAAATGCCGGCGACAAACGCTCGTACGCGGCGGCTTGGTTGACAAACAGCGTGTCACCCCCATTGGGCGGACCGTCGAGGAACAGAAGGAATGTAGTTCCCGGAGGCTGTAGCTCATAGGAGACATCAGAGTGCCAGCTCACGGAAGTCGTGCGCCGTTCGAAGGTGAGAGCCCCAGATTTATCGTTCTCTCCCCGGAATACCGAATGCACCTCGGGAAACCCGCGAGGCGCACCCGAGGCAGGATGGATATGATTTCGGCCGAAGAAACCGCCAAATGCCAGAATCTTCTCGATCGGAAGATTGGCAAAGTCCTGGTTCCGGAATGCTATTGTCATCCGGATGACACCAGTTAGCAATGTCATCGAAAGATCCCTTCCGTGGAGGTTGACACCAGACGTACCAACCACCTTTTTCTGCGCCACGAAGAGAGCCAGCTGTTCCTTTCCTTCTTTCGTGAGCTGACTGAGCTGGACTCCGTGTACTTCGGCGCCAATCATGGGCGTCAGATTCGTTACTTGGGCCTGGCCCTCGGGCAGGAGATCCTTGAGCGAGGGATCGGCATCCACTCCCGGGTCGTGGTGGTCGAAAGGAGTGAGAGGGGGATATCTGACGCAGTGGACACATGCATGAGTACGTGAGTGGACCAGAGGCGGAAGGGGACTTGCTGCGACGATCTCTCGGTCTCGCGCGCTGAACTTACTTGGAAGGCTCATTGTCCCAGACCGGAAGATAGGCCGGGTACGACAGCTTGGAAGTCACTCCTTTGCGAGCCGAGTAGTCCCCAATGGGAACGGTGGGAGACAGAAACGAGGGAGCCATTATTCAGCGAGCAGGAAATCAATGATGTCGGTGGTCTTTCCCATCCCCTTCACCGGTGCTCAGCTCTATTTGAAGTCCCGGTCCACGGATCTGCTCTCTTTCTGCCCACGCCGATGCGCGGAGTTGAGTCCGGATATTGCTTATATCCGTGAGAGACTGGCGATTGTTGTCCATATCAACTTGGCAATCTATTGCGTGATAGAGAGTATTCGGTTGTGATGCGGCACCAGATGGGTATCTGGTAGAGACCCATCCAGACCCTGATGAGCATGGATGCATAAACCCTTGTACGCGATCAGGATGCATAAAGATTTCTGCGCAATCAAGGTTCTGCGAGATATAAGATGGTTTCTCCTCAAAGTTTAATCACCATCTGACCTATTACACCTATGCATTATACCATGATTAGAGTCAATCTATGCTTTGAGAGTGGGGAAGTCGTGGTATGTATGTACTTGCATCCACACCTACATGGACCATTAGGGTTGGATAGCAGGATGTATGTATGTAAGTACAGTACCTTTCCAAAATTACCGACTTGATTTTTTCAAAATGCTTTTCAAGACCCTCATATGTAGTGAGCTTCCAGCTCAGCATGTATTTGTCGCCGTACAAAGCAATACAAGCGCCAAGCACGCCATCCCATCGTGATATCTCACCACAACATCGGCATCGCAGCCAAGCCCGTCTATCAGAATGGGGGCAACCGGATTCCAGCGCTGTTATCACGCTTGAGATCGGAGCCCAACTTTCGGAAATAGGACTTACGCATCCCCCATTCCAAGGAGGGGAGTCCTCAAGCCCAAGTATAAAGCACCCAGCCAATGGCAAGGACAGGGCATCACGTCAATCTCGACAGAACTCAATTGCGAACCAGACACGCCGAATAGTCTTCCTGCTCGCGACCATGTCATCGACACCTCCCCGACTCCTCGCGCGCCATCGCCTGCTGGCGCCCAATGCCGGCGTGTTTGTCAGTCCCCTATGTCTGGGCACGATGAACTTCGGCGGCGTGATGAACGGGTCGCTGGGGGAATGTACGAAGGAGACGGCCTTTCAGATCCTGGATGAATTCTACGCCGCCGGCGGGAATTTTCTCGATACGTGAGTGAAGCCCCGCGGTATCCCATCTCGCAGGACTAACCACGCACAGCGCGTCGAGCTACCAGGGCGGCGAATCGGAAAAATGGCTCGGGGAGTGGCTCCGGACAACCGGTCGTCGGGATGAAATGGTCATTGCTACCAAGTATACCAGTGCGTTCAAACAGAAGTCCGACCCGACGAAGCAGCAGTCGAACTTCGGCGGGAACTCGGCAAAGAGTCTGCGACTGTCGGTGGAAGCCAGCTTGGAGAAACTGCAAACGCCCTATGTGGATATCCTCTACGTCCACTACTGGGATATGACGACCAGCATCCCCGAAGTCATGCAGTCGTTGAACCACCTCGTCGTCAGCGGCAAGGTGATCTACCTGGGTATTTCTGATACCCCGGCCTGGGTTGTGGCAAAGTGCAATGCCTACGCCCGCGAGCACGGTCTGCGCACCTTCTCTATCTACCAGGGCCGATGGTCCGCTGCCGACCGCGACTTCGAGCGGGACATTCTTCCGATGTGTCGGGATGAAGGGATGGCGTTGGCCCCGTGGGGAGTGCTGGGACGTGGTCTCTTCCGCTCTTCGACTGTTCCCAAGGAAGGGGGAAGAAACATGCCCTCGTTGAACACCGGGCGGGAAGGCCAGGTCTCTGGGGTTTTAGAGAAAGTCGCCGCCAGGAGATCTGTCCCCATTACCGCCGTCGCTCTGGCCTACGTGAGGCACAAAGCGCCGTATGTTTACCCCATCTGCGGTGGCCGGACGGTGGAGCACCTGCGTGGGAATATCGACGCCCTGGGCGTGGAACTTTCGGACGAGGATGTTAATGAGATTGAGACGGCATATCCCTTTGACCTGGGCTTCCCGCATAACTTCCTGAGCGGCAGTGAAAGGGCGCCCAGGGGTCCGGAGGATATCGCAATCTCGAACAGACGGGGCCGGTTTGACTACGTGGATCGGTCTTTTAAGATTGTTCCTGGCTCCTAGGAGTCTATGATACTCTGATAACAAAATCACGTTTGATATTAGATTCCATAATACTATAAATCAAGTCATTACAAGAAATTCTCCCAAGCTATATAAACCTCTATCCAGTGTATCTTCCTACCCCAATACGAAATGCGCAACCATTCTTAAATCTGCTTCGAGATTCAATTTACCCGGTTCTATTTCTCACAAGAGGGTGAACTAGGCCAACATGCGTATCTTCCTGAGTATATCCCATCCTTAAATTCCCATCCAGTGCCGTTCGTCTTTCACCTCAAAAACAGCAGTTCCCAGTATCTCTCGACTAGACCTGCCCACGTAAACCTGGCAGATTCCCTTCGCGGTGACCCATTTGTGATCCACTTCATCCCAAACACTGCCAGCGTAAGGATCAATGGGAATTTCAACAGTCGCTGCTTCACCCGCATCCAGGAACACTTTACAGAATCCATGCAGTTCCTT
Organism: Aspergillus coremiiformis; assembly: GCA_009193565.1. Taxonomy (NCBI): domain Eukaryota; kingdom Fungi; phylum Ascomycota; class Eurotiomycetes; order Eurotiales; family Aspergillaceae; genus Aspergillus; species Aspergillus coremiiformis. The sequence continues at coordinate 107,899 of ML739066.1, read as the reverse complement.
GACAGGGCGATTGGAGGGGACGTTCGAATGTCCAATGTACAGTTGGAGGATCTCCGCTCCTGGGACCGGACCAATATTGCGGACCAGCATCGTTGCTAACCCGCCCTGCCGTGGATGGAGGTCATCTGGAGCCTGTATGACTCGAAGCTCAGACAGCTGGAAGGCAGTATAAGAGAGCCCATGACTGCAACTACACATTAGCACTGTGATGGACAATAGTCTAAAGATCATACCCAAATGGAAACAAGACCTCACGGTCCATTTTCTCATAATACCGATAACCGACGTAGATATCCTCGCCGTAGAGAACCCTCCCATCCGGTGCACCGAAATTCAGATACGCCGGATTATCCTTTACCGTCAACGGCCACGAGAAAGGAAGTCGGCCGCTGGGATTGACTCGACCGAAGAGAACATCCGCAATGGCGTGGCCAGTCTCGTTTCCACCATACCATGCCTGCAAGATACACTTCGCCTGATCGGCCCACGGCATTGTGACCGGGCTTCCAGAGTGATTGATAATCACCGCGTTGGGACACACGCGCAGAACGCCTGAGATCAGCTCATCGATGTTCGGCGGAAGATCCATGTGAGGACGGTCGAAGCCCTCGGACTCCCAGTCATCGGTCAATCCCGTACACAAAATGGTACAGTCCGCATGTTTAGCGGCGTGTATTGCATCGTCGATCATTTGGTTCCAGTCTAGTTTGGGACGTGCGCCGAGATGGAGTGCACCTCCGGCGAAATTAACGTGCTCGCTCGAATGCAATACAGAGGTGCTTGCGGATCCAAACTCCACCCGAACAGTGTATCGCTGAGAGGCATTTACTTCTTTGCAGGCGTGTTCTTGCGCGGTTCCTTTCCCGAAGAACGCGGTCCCGGGTCGCTGCTCGGTCGTGTTGTCGATCAGTAGTTCATCGTCCAGGTAGAATGTGCCGGAGCCGTAGACGCTGAGGCCGAATTCCCACGGGCCCGAGGTATCGGGGATGAAGTCTCCGGTGAGGGTTGCCCAGAAGCATTGCTTATTTAACTCGGCCATGCCATTGTAGTCCATCAGTTTGAAGGCGGTGCTGGATACGAACTCCTGGCCCAGAGATCTGCGGTTCTGGACGGTGGGAGGACTGTTGTAGAATTCAAGGGCCCCGTTGACGAGTAGACGATCGATGGCAGGAAGCACCTTATCCACATATTGGCCCGTTTGGAAGGTGATGGAGGTAGCTGGGGAGAGCTCCTCGAGCAGCGCGTCGTAAAGGGAGACGGTATAATGAGGTTCCAGTTGGGCGCTTCCACCTCCACACACCGCAGGGCGTTTCATGTGCGAGCCGATGAGGGCGATACTCTTGATATCTGTAGAAAGCGGGAGGACGGCATCGTCATTCTTGAGAAGAACGATTCCAGAAGAGCAAAGTCGGCGATTCAACGCCCGATCTTCAGCCGTGTTGAGTTCCAGGTCCGCAATTGAGGGCGTCCGACGAGCTTGACAGGCAAATTCGACGACTTTTCGAACGCGAGCATCCAAAGTAGACTGAGTCAAGTCTCCGGCATCCAACGCATACTGTATATACCTCCCTCGATGGCGGGACAACCCGGGCATTTCCAAGTCGAGACCTGCCTTCATGGCTTCCGCAGTGCTGTAGGTTCCAAACCAGTCACTCAGTATCAGGGGATCCCACTTCCACTCTTGTCGCACGATACCATCCAGCAGCTCCCTGGACTGAGAAACATGCTTTCCATTCACCTTGTTGTACGAGGTGACGAGAGCCGCGGGTCGGGCATCACGAGCGACAATCTGAAAGGGACGCAGGTAGATTTCGCGCAATGCACGCTCCGTGACGATAGCATTGACTCTCCTCCTTTGGCTTTCCTGGCTGTATGCCACGAAGTGTTTAACAGCAGTGGCAACGTCCATATCATGGCAACCATGAATGAGCGACGAGGCAAGAACCCCGATCAGATAGGGATCTTCCCCAAAGCCTTCAAACCCTCTGCCGCTTAATGGGGAGCGCATGATATCCAACGTTGGGCCCAGCAGACAATGCGCACCTTTGCCAATGCACTCTTTCCCGAGTAGCCTCCCGGCCTGTGTTAGGAGCGCCGTATCCCACGTTGCGGCCATGGCGGTGCCACAGGGTAGACAGGTGGCAGGAGACGCTGGAAAGAATCTTGTCCCTCGAACTCCGTTTGGACCGTCGGTAAAACGTACGGAGGGCACATTGTGTTGCGGGATTGGATGTGTGTGCCAGATGTCAATTCCTAGCTTTTGTTATTGGGTGAATCATAAAGATAGCGATCAGTGGGAAGATGGCTACCAGAAAGCAGAGAGATCTTTTCTTGTTGGGTCAGCTTGGATAGTATATCATCGATTTCGAAGGCCATGGTGAGTAGGAAGGGTTCCACGACAGACGCAGAAGGCAATGCCAGAGACGAGAAACGAGGAATATGAAGTGAGCAGTACCGGGGTATTAATATTATCGCCATGAATTCAAAAGCCTTGCCATTGGGTCCCACTCCTACAATCACGTCAATTTTCTATGTTCTTTGCTTTGAAACCCTACATGATGGAGACCTATATTTGACCATTTCCATACACGCTCTTTCGTTGATTTAGTTTATGGGAAATTCATCTATCATGAGCAAAACCAAAAGTGAAATTAAAGAAATCTAAGGCCATTGCCACCAGCTTTCGTGGATATTCCGAAGGTCCACCTCCGATGGCAATGTGAGATACCGAGTCATATCAGTATCCGGATCCAGCTCGCGCGTAGTCCGACCATTGCCAAAGTAGGCATATCGATTCCCACTGGGAGAGAGATATTCATATTCCCAATCCTCCCAGCGCGGTTCTCGCCGGATAAAAGTCTGATGAGAGGCACTGCCTGGCCAGGCCCCATGGATCCGAGCACCGGGTCTGCCGCCGTTGGCCCAGGAACTGCAGTTGTCCGTGAGGGGAGTGGTTGGGAAATAGGCATCTGCATACTCGATGAACTCATCCACGGCCTTGCTCGAGGGCGCAATCGATTTGATGCCCTGGCTGGATACCTTACGGAGGATCTTCGCATAGTAGGTGAGCTGGTTTTCTACGCTGTGAGGAACGGTCCCAGATGCACCGGTTGCATGCGGACCCCCGACAAACAGGAGGTTGGGGAAGCCCGGCGCAGCGAGACCAAGGTACGTCTTAGGGTAGCCAACTTCCCCATCGGGTTTCCAGGCCTTGTTGAGATCTACTCCTCGGGCCTGAATGGGGAACGGTGGTGCAAAATCGATGTTGAATCCGGTGGCACAGAATATCGCATCAACCTCTCGATGGTGGCCGTCTATCGTCTCGATTCCAGTTTTTGTCAGCCGGCGAATGGGTGTCTGGATATAATCCACATTGTCCTCTGTGATGGCTTCCAGATAGCCTGGACCCGGTGTCAGTCGACGACAGTGGGGTGAGAAGTCTGGAATGAGACGGGAAAGCAGTTCTGGCTTCTTCTTCAGGCGCTTTTTCATGATTCCGATATAATCGTCCCGCATCGCATTGACCTCGGCAGATTCGCGGCGCATTGCCTTGATGCCCCTCCAGTATGTCCCTTCGGCCTCTTTGCGATACTTTAAGTAGGCTTGAGGATCTTGAAAGCTCTGGAGCGTATCAGACGAGAATGGCTGCGGCCCAAACACCCGCTCATTGCCCACCCAAGTGCCGGCAATCCAGGTTTTGCTTCGGGCGTAGTGGTCCAGACGCTTGACGAGAGGCTGGATATTGGGAACCAGCTGAATCCCACTGGCTCCATTGCCAATCACTGCCACCGACTTCCCCGTGACATCGAACGATGAATCCCAGTTGGAGGTGTGGCGGAGATGGCCTTGATACTCCTCGATCCCTTCATACTTGGGCAATCTCCATGCATTGAATCTGCCAATCGCCGAGAGTATGAAGTCAAATTCCTCATGAGAGGTGGTGGCGGATTTCGTGTCTTCCACCTGCAGCACCCATTTGCTACTCTTGTCGTCCCATTGCGCCGTTTGAATGTTACTGTTGAACTTGATGTAGCGATAGACGTCGTATTTGCGTGCTTGGTACTGCCAATAGTTCCAGATTTCCTTTCCCTCGGCGAATTCCTCCGTCCATTGGGTATTGGGCGAGAATGTCGCTTGGTATACGTGGGAGGGGATATCGCAGCGCACTCCAGGGTATTGGTTCTCCAGCCATGTCCCGCCCTGCATCATATCAGAGTCTGAGGAAATTCCAGGTCGGTTGAAGTCAACACTTACCACGTCTTCATTCTTCTCGAAGATGGTCAACTGGATCTCCGGGACCTTGGCCGGCAGCAGGATACCAGCCAGCACCCCGGACAGCCCGGCGCCAATGACCCCAACCTTCAGGGGACGGAGTTCATCCACATGGCGGTCTTCCAGGGTGAGGTTGGAATGGGGGTAGTTGATTTGACTGCGAGTCACGGAGGGCGTAGCCTGAGGGCTTCCATTCTGTAGCGAATCCCCATTGGACTCCGATATTGGTGACTGAGACGAAGCAGATTCCACCTCAACAACCTCAGCCTGTAGCTTCGGCTTGGTTGCAGGCTCATCCACTAGAATCGGGATTGCTTGTGCGGTTTCCTCAATAGTCGCCATGTTGTGTTTGCGCACCGTGCAGGCATATCGATAACCTCGGTATTGGAACGTCGACGCAGGCGATATTATATAGAACGTGGAGTTCTCGCGTTACTCCGAGTCACTGAATGCCACATGATACATAGCAAGTTCGGTAGGAATGGAAATAAGTGGGAGATTCGCTCATTAACTCCGCCGAGCTATCAATCACAACATCGGACTGCATTATCACCTCACCTCCCACCAGAGAAACCACACACCAGAGACCATCGAGCATTCGAACTTCATCGTAAAAGTATCCCGTAACAATGCCCTGACCCACACAAGACTCCACAGCAAACTATCACGCTTATCTCGGCAGCAAGAACAGAAATAGCAGGCGGGGTTGACATCGGCTTGGTTGCAATTGGTGGTCGACGTCCTTCATCGCTAATTCAGGTGAAATAAGCTGCTACTTTCTCTGGCCTCTCCCTATCAGTGTGTCGGCCTTCTTACGCAGTCCGAATTATGCCGATAGTCTGCCTCAAGCTGAGCATACTTGGCAGCCACAGTCTATACGCCTATATCGGTGGCTTTCTTGAATAACATACCCATTTTCGTTCAATCCTCATTCGCGGTAATCTAATCTTTTCAGGTTTACAAATTTCAAGTTCGGGTAATACGGAGAATTTGCATTCCTCCGATCTTTCGAGTCCGTTGCTGTATCTGGATATGAAATTTTATGTGGACTAGTACTCGATCATTTTATCCTCTCTTGTTTTATGCACATAGAATTCTGGTCTGCCATGGTCTTCAGTGAGGACCGCAGATATTCCTTCTGAAGAGAGCAACAGTAGTCGCCGTAAAGCACGCATGTACATGCATATAGACTGTAGATAATAATACCCTAGGTACATACCATTTGAATGAACGGATGGTGTCCAAACGATCTGTAGTTCCTCGTGCAGTCTGCTCCTATCCGGTTGAATAGGAGCTTTCGTCCAAGTTCACAAAGGCTATTCCTGACGCAATATGCAGGAATCCTTGCGTATCAGTCCACGGACGTGCCCATCGATTCTCCATGGCCTTGAAAAGAAACCGATGATCCAGTTCTCTGCTCTCCTACACAGGGATTCTTTCACACATTGACGGATCACAATGGCCAGGCGCATCTTCACACGCTCGAAACGTCGGTTTCAGTGGTACTCTGACCAAGATACCCCCGACGAACGAAAGCTATTGTTGAAGCTGGACTTGCTCATAGTCCCCTATGTATTTGTCGCATATTGGCTCAAAAGTCTTGACCAAAACAATCTCAGTACGTTCTATTCTCGCTCGTCGGTACTGAATCCGGTCCCTGGAGTTTCTAACAGGACTAGACAATGCCTATGTGTCCGGAATGAAGGAAGACCTCGGATTCCACGGCAACGAACTCGTCCACCTACAGAGCATGTACACCGTTGGATCCGTCCTCGGCCAGCTTCCGTTCATCTTTCTCCTCCCCCGGCTCCCAATGCACTGGCTACTCCCCTTTCTCGATACCGCCTGGGGGGTATTCACACTGCTTCAATACCGAGCCCAAGGGTACTCCGAGCTGATGGCGTATCGGTTCTTCGTGGGCTGGTTTGAAGCTGCTTTCTTTCCGGTCGTCCATTACGTCTTCGGATCGTGGTATCGCAAGGACGAAACAGGGCGTCGCGGGTCCATGTTTTACATCGGCTCAACGCTCGGCAGTCTGACTGCCGGCCTGGTACAATCGGCCGCATCATCCAGCCTCGAGGGCGTCCATGGGCTGGCCGGATGGCGCTGGATGTACATCATTTGCGCGTTGTTGACCATCCCGATCGGGATCCTGGGGTTCTTCATCTTGCCCGGAACACCCGACAAACCGAACAGACTGGTGATGAAGACGGAAGATCTCGAAACAGCTCGAATCCGACTTCAAAAAGCCGGCCACATTACCGTCGAGCGGTTCTCGTTCCGAGCCCTCCGAAAAGTCACCTCCAACATCCAAGTCTGGATCCTCCTTCTCATCGACATCTTCTTCTGGAACAGCGGTCTACCACAGGGGTCGGGCGCCTTCCTCCTCTGGCTGCGAAGCCTGAACCGCTATTCCACGGCGCGCGTCAACCAGCTGGGCGCCATCCAGCCCGCGCTGGGCATTTTCTACGTTCTGTTCCTGGGCTTCGCGTCGGACCTCTTCCTCGACCAAGCGCACGGAATCGTCCTCGCGCAGGTCTGGAACAGCATCGGATTGATCATCTTGTTGATCTGGAATGTCCCGGAGTCTGCGAAATGGTTCGCCTACATGACTAACTTCGTCGCCAGCGCCATGGCCACCCTGCTCTACGGCTGGATCAATGATGTCCTGAAGGCGTCAGCCGCAGAAAGATCCGCGGCCCTCGTCTTCCTCAGTGCCGTCTCGCAATCTTTCACGGCCTGGACTCCGCTGCTAACCTTTCGTACGGTGGAAAGTCCCCGGTTTCCCAAGGGATTCTCGTTTTCCCTGGCGTGTGCTCTGTCTGTCATCATCATGACCTATGTTCTGTACAGCTACAAAAGGGTTGAAGAGTAGGTGTTGTCCGCTTTGTTCGCTGTCAAGGGTAATGCTAACTCTTCTCTAGTTCCCGACAGCCCGATGCCCTCTTCCCTGCGGCCGGCGAGTCGGACAGTGATTTTGCAAATTCACCCTCAGAGACCCCGGAGCGTATCGAGCATCAGGTTTCGAAAGTTTAGGGCTACAAAAGGGGTCTTCGGGATGAGAGATTTCTCGCGGGGATGACGAAAGATCTTGGCTTGATAGAATTAGACGGACTGAAAACTAGAGAGAAATTATTATGAGAACCAAAGATAACATACCTCGAGCTAGTCTTAGGGCTTACTAGATCAGATGGCGTATGGCCGAGTAATTTGATGTAACGCTGTATTACCGTATTCTGGCGCTGTACTCCGTACCATACCGTGTAATTTATGGATTAATCTTTAATCTCTTCGGCGTTTATCTCGCCAAGGGGACAGAGGACAAGAACGCCTTCACGTCTCTCCAATTGCTGTCTGTCTCTGTCTAGAGCTCCGGAGAACTGAATTATCTCCGTCCGATCACTTGCGCTGGAATGATGACATCTTAGACTACATGGCGTGTGCCAAATCTACGGTGTCCAATCCCAGACCACAGCACCCGGGGAGGAGCATGGGGTATAAATCAACTCGTATAATCGAACTCCATTGATCGATATGTTGATTCTCCTGTTCACCTCCCATACGGAATCTATTGTACCGATTTTGAATTTGGCGTTCACATCTGATATTGAGCACAATGGGTAGCCAAGGCGCCGATACCACGCCCGCTTCGACCGGGCCAAAGAAGCAAATCCTGTTGAATGCCTTTGACATGTCCACCATTGGTCATTTGTCTCCCGGACAATGGAAGGTGTGTGTGGCTTCTCATCGAGCTCCGGGGGGCGTTATACGGACCGTGCCAATTGACATCCTCATAGAATCCCGACGATCGGTCCGCAACGAAGCGCACGCTGAAATACTGGATCGACCTCGCCAAAGTCCTGGAGAGAGGCGGCTTCAACGCCCTGTTCCTAGCAGACACCTATGGCGGCTATGAAACCTACAAGGGGAGTCTGGACGATTGCATCCGTCGCGCAGCCCAGTGGCCTGTCACCGACCCATCGATTGTACGCTCCCAAACGCCCTAGACTTCTATCTCGTTGACTGATCAGATCCCCAGCCCATCACAGCCATGGCAGCCGTCACGAAGAACCTCGGTTTCGCCATTACGGCATCCACCTCCTTTGAGCCTCCGTTCCTCCTCGCCAAGCGCTTTTCCACCCTAGACCATCTCACAGACGGCCGCATCGGCTGGAACATCGTGACGTCCTGGAAACAGTCGGCATTCAAAGCGATCGGAATCGAAACCCCCATCGAACACGAGAAGCGATATACGCAGGCCGATGAGTATCTCCGCGTGTTGTACAAGTGCGTAACACACCCCACCAACACCCTGACCACGATTCTAACACGCTCTCCGCGGCCCACAGACTATGGGAAGGATCCTGGGCGGACGACGCCGTCAACCCCGACCCCGAAACCGACTCCTACTGCGATCCGTCCAAAGTGCGCCAAATCAATCACCACGGCCAGTTCTACAACCTCAATACGCGCCATATCGTCGACCCCTCGCCGCAGCGCACGCCCTTCCTATTCCAGGCCGGCACGTCCCCAGCCGGAAGCGAGTTCGCCGCGACCCACGCCGAGGGAATCTTCGTTTCCTCGCACTCGCGGGAGGCCCTGAGGCCGAAGATCGCGAATATCCGACGACTGGCAGCCGAAAAGGGACGAGATGCGCAGTCTCTCAAGTTCTTCGTGACGCTGACTCCGATCCTGGGTCGGACGGACGAGGAAGCGCAGGCCAAGTACGAGGATCTGAAGAAGTATGCCAGCGTCGAGGGGGGTTTGGTTCTGTTCAGTGGGTGGACGGGGATTGATATTTCGAAAATCCCAATTGACCAGGAGATCACGGCGGCGGATTCGCACGAGGCGAGTCGGGTGTTTACGATGCTGGATAATCTGGCGTCTACGTCGGACCGCATTCCCCGGTGGACTCCGCGGGTCATCGCAGAACGGGCGGCGATTGGAGGCTTGGCTCCCATTGCGATTGGATCGCCGACGACTGTGGCTGATGAGATCGAGAGGTGGGTTGAGGAGGCCGATGTGGATGGGTTCAATATTGGGTATGTGACGACGCCGGGGACGTTTGAGGATGTGGTGGAGCTGCTTATTCCGGAATTGAGGAGGAGAGGACTGTACCCGGAGAACTTCTCTCGTCCTCTGACGTCTAGGGAGAGGGTTTATGGTGAAGGGCATCCCGGGCTGAGGGATGATCATGTTGGGAGTCGCTACAAGTACGACGTTTATCAGGAAGAGCCGGCGTTTGTTGCCCCGGCTGAGGAGAATGGGAAATAGAGCGTGGATCATGATAGCATGGCGCGAAGAGGTTTCATAGGGTCCTGGATCTATCTATAATCTTGAATGGAATTTTTGGACCAGCTAATAAATCTATTCCGTTCACTGCGTCCTAGATCGAAGTCATCCCCAGCTCTCATGCAGGGCCATGCTGCAAAAACATAGGACGTTAGAAAATTCATCGTTGAACAGTTAAACAAGCAAAGACGTGACCCGACTGCCATCCAAATCAGAATACTTCACCGGGTCGGAATTACAATAGAAGAGGAGAGGGCTATGCTGTCGCACATTACGCCGTACCCAACAAAATCCAGCAGCCGGGTTTAACCATGCAGTCCTTGTCAGTCAGTGCATAATTGTTGCTGTTCCGTAGCAGTCTGACCGAGTCAAGAGTCGGCAGCGCATGGATGATATTGCTACCAACAAGGGATTGACATGAACTGTTCCGGCCTTGAGGTCGGCCATCGTAACTCCCAACCTGTCAGCGTTCCTGTGCTCCCTCTGATACCTAGCTCGCGATCGGGAATTAAAGAACCGGTACGCTGAAAGCGATGTTTCCTGGAACAGGGCGACGAGAAAATAGCCTCCTGGACTGTTTCCGGCAACATGAAACCTCTCCCCGACCGTCTGCATCATATTATCTGTGATATACGAGAGTTTTTGTGTTTCTGCAGTCCATGACCGAGATGTTCGCGGAAACCTCTCCTATAAGAACCCAGCTGGAACATACATGACATATCGTTGTCCCTTTGGGTCTTTTATCAGTGGCGGTGCACATAGTCCGCACGGTTCCCTAATGCTTGCTTTTCAGTACCGCCGACTGCAGGCAGCTTGTCGCAATATCTGCGAGAGGCCCACTGTCAAGCCATGGTGGAAAGGATTATGGCAGTGGTTGGGCGGAGTCGCATACTACAACCCGGTGATTCAATTACTGCTGGATGGACTCGACCGAGTATTTGAACTGGCAACAGGCGGCGCTCTAGCAAGAGTTGTGGACATGCTACAGGCTCGTAATCACAAGCCACAATACTTCGTTCTGTTTCCGCGGGTGCGTGTCGCTGTCACGGCCGCTCTCTGAGGCACCGCCGGACTTCTCTTTTGTCCGCCTCTCCAGCTTTTTTTCCGTTTTCTGCAGGTCCTTCTTAAGCTGTCTTCGGTCATTGTTCGATTCACAAATATACAGATCGGCCTTGAAGTGGTCAATTTCTTCCTGGATAGACGCAATCTCCGTGTCTCTCTTCTCGTCCAATTTCTGTTGCTGACCCTTTTTTTCTATTTTTTTGTCATGGTCCTTTCGCAACCGTGCCAGTTGCCTTTTCTCCGTCCAGCATGCGTGGGCGACCCCTATCTTCTTGACCCAGTCGTTCTGTTCGGTAGGTTGCGAAACATCATAAAGCAACGGCATGACCATACCGTTCAACGGCTCCATTTTCTGCAGAAATATATCATGCTCCGACATTGTCTCGTGGCTCTCGGTCTCAATCTCCGTTGTATCGCTTGTAACACCCTGCGTATCATGTGTCGGTGCACTGCAGCCAATCGCGGACAACATCTCCTCTCGGTTCATGATGCGTACGTGAAGTCCTTTTTGGTGGAAATACGTGATATTTGCACATTTCAGAAGCTGCTTAGTTCGCAGCCGCGACACCCCCACGGCCCCGGCTGCGGCCGCAAGCGTGACCCCGGTATTCGCCAACTGCACAGTGATACTGGGTATCATGCCAACAACAGCCCCGACTGCCTGGACCGCATGGAATCCAGGATGGATGAGGAAGGCTTCGTTAAGGCTGTCAATGAAGGCGATGAACTCGGGTTGTGAAATGCCCACTTGGGCGAGTTCGGGGGCGTAAGCTCGCGCGAACGGGCTCATGTAGCGGCCCAGCCAGGTCTTTCTTATTTCTGCGGATGCATTCTTAGAAATTCAGTCAACCGAATGGCAAGGGTGGATGGACGTACGAGGGATGACACATGGCCTTAGTGGGCCGACTGCTGCGTACGGGACCGGTGATTGTTCGGGGGGGAGGATCGGCATGTCGAGGTGATATGTATGTCGGAGGCACACTCTAGGCTGGGAGTGTATATTCTGTAGAATGGTACATATTTATCGAATGAATGTCTGTTCCTTTCCGCAATAAAAAGCCCATCTCGAAGCTCTGGTGCGAGACAGGCAGCTATGTTTAGGATGATTTTCTCTCTGTCAGGTCCTTTGTTTCAAGTGAGTACCATGTCCAGACGCATTTTGTCGGAGTCCAGCGCACCTATATATGATCGTCGTCCCGCCGTACGGCATCTGCAGTGCTGAGACGGACATCGTTTTAGCGTACGAGCTGCCCCTTTGGAGGTATTCTGCCATGGAGTTTCGAATACTCCGTAGGTCTGTTCACAATTTCGAAGTTCTTCTCTGCTCCCACTGCCACGTAGTAGACCCCGCGTACCCCACGGACAACAACGTTCGAAGCTGTTGGATATTGCGGTCAGACTGGTAAGAGCCCTTGACTTAGCGTGGGTATATATCTCAAGAGGGTAAAACGTAACGGAGAAGCACAGAGACAACCCCATAACTGCATTGACTGCTGGATCCTACAAGAGGGAAGTCTGGGCTTATTTTTTTGGTCAGTCCCTGATGCCGAGAATCCATCGGCAAGTCTCGCGTCCAGGTAGATATTGCGACTCCAGTCTACTCCGTACAGGGCTGCATCGATAGAGCAGATCATGGATGTCGCCGAAGTGCCTAATTCAGTCTCAGACTAGTGACACCATTTATAGACCTTGCAAACATTATCCGTGGGTATTAGCGATCCCCAGGGTTGTGTTTCTTGCATATCAAGATGAAGTGTCTCCCCCTGGAACCTAGATCCGAAACCCAGAATTAGGATTGCCAGCTAAGCCTTCATTGAACCATTGTCTCAGCTGCAGAGAAAACCCTCATACTTGGGACGGTACCTTGCCGCACCATCGAACCCCAATATCACCTGATAGAGTGCTACAATGCATACGTTGTCATCCACGGTATACTCCGTCCTCGTACGGAGTAGTGCCTTAATCTTCCCATCTCTCATCTGTAATGGCGAAACAAATGGTCGGTGCATACCCGAAATAAAAACTTGAAACAAAAAACAAGGGCAAGCACAGGGCACACGGGGGCTGTGGAGGAAAGGTTTGTGATAAGGCACGTCAGCAAAGCCAATGTCGAGGGCGCATTGGAGTACAGAGCAAAAATAAATGTATAGACCACAGATAGTGGCCAATTCGTCTTGTGGAGTCATAGATATCCCATCGCATATCAAGGCCCAACCCCAACTGTCTTGGGTCAATCGTATCGGGCATCTTGTCCGCCAGAAGTCCCTGAGAAGCCAAGATCATTATCATTAATCCCCTTCCTCAGGGGGAGCATTCACCACGACCGCCTGTCCCTGTGACGACCATAACCCCGACGATCCAGATCAGTATACCTCCCGATTATTCTGGGGTACTAATGCGTGGTTGCGTGGACACTTCCACTTCCAACACGCTGACACGCTGACACGAGTGTCGCCCATTTTGACGGAATGATAGGACGGTGAGTCCATGGAACATGGAAGTAGGTCTCCAAATTCAAGCAGGAAGATGAAGATGGATTGTTCGACGGTGCAAACATCGAGACAAAATGGAAATCGACAGGAAAAACCTTGGGCCGAGTGGTATTTCTCAATCCGGGGGCGTGGGTACAGTATTGATCCGCGTATTACCGTCGTATTGGCAGTCGAACCGCGGTCATATTAAATAGTAAATACATGCAAGGGGTTTACGCATCTCGGAAGGGGTTGAGATACCCTCATATAACATCCAACAATTAGATAGAATATCCAAACAAATCCGACGATTCGCACCCAAATCTCATCGTGAATCCTTCCTCTCTTCGCAATTGGTGAGTTCGTGATTTCCTGGGCTCTTCCAGTTAGATTGATAGACCAACATCTCTACAGGACGGCAGGTGTTCATTGCAGATTACGAGCGTTGATCTTGACATTCTACACAGGGACTCTTCTGTGATGAGCGATCATGCTCAGCAAGACGTCGCGAGGGAAAAGGCGGACCCGGACATTGAGCGAGCAGAAACCGAGCCACATTCGAAGTTGGTCAGTGCCTACACCCTGACTGCCCTGTGATATACCAGCATACTAACAAACCAGGTCACTTGGGAAGGGCCCGATGATCCCGAAAATCCGAAGAATTGGAAGCCAAGTACGAAATGGAGCGCGGTCATCATCATGTCTTGCTTCACATTTATATCGCCAGCCTCATCCTCCATCGTAGCACCGGCCCTTGGTACCATCGCGACGGAATTCCATGTGACGAATGAAATCGAGTCCCAACTCACGCTCTCAGTCTTCCTTCTCGCATTTGCCGTTGGACCGCTTCTTCTCGGCCCTCTGTCGGAGATATACGGGAGAGTCGCTGTGCTGCAACTATCCAATTTACTATACCTGGCTTTTAATATCGCCTGCGGCGTATCGCAATCCACAGGACAGATGATTGCCTTCCGATTCCTTTCAGGGTTAGGGGGTAGTGCTCCTTTGGCGGTAGGTTATTCGTCCGGACCATGTCCACAGCCTCGAATATTGACTCCTGCGTCCCTCCTAGATTGGAGGAGGCGTTTTAAGTGACTTGTTCACTCCCGAACAACGAGGAAAGTCTCTCGCCATCTACAGCCTTGCACCCATGCTGGGTCCAACCATTGCCCCAATCGCAGGAGGATTCATCACAGCCCATACATCCTGGAGATGGATATTCCACGCCACCTCAATTGCAGACGGCCTAATCCAACTCTGCGGCCTCCTCTTCCTCCGCGAAACCTACACCCCTGTATTACTCCGACGTAAAGCACAAAAACTTCGCCAGAACACGGGAGACCCAAGCTACCGAACCGAAACGGAACAGTCCAACGACCAAACAGTCCCACAGATTCTCCGCAACGCCCTCGTCCGTCCCTTCAAACTCCTAACAACACAACCCATCATCCAATTCCTCGCCCTCTACATAGCCTACATCTACGGCTTAATGTACCTAGTCCTATCCACCTTCCCAACACTCTGGACGCACATCTACAACGAGAGCATCGGAATCGGATCCGTAAACTACATCGCACTGGGAATAGGCTACTGGAGCGGATCCCAGATCTGCGCCGCCCTCAACGACCGCATCTACCAAACACTCAAGCGAAAGAACAACGGCATCGGAAGACCCGAATTCCGCATACCTCTCCTCGCCCTCGCAGCCGTGCTCACACCCCTCGGCCTCTTCACCTACGGCTGGACAGCCCAGCACCACACACACTGGATCGGCCCGGATCTCGGCGGCGGTATCTTTTCCATGGGGATCGTCATTGCCTTCCAATGCATGCAGACGTATCTGGTCGATGCCTATACAACGTATGCGGCCAGCGCATTGGCGGCGGTGGCTTGCTTGCGATCGCTGGCGGGGTTCGGATTTCCTCTCTTCGCGCCGTATATGTATCAGACTCTGCATTACGGGTGGGGGAATAGTCTGCTTGGTTTCGTTTCCATTGCCATCGGTGTACCGGGTCCGATCTTCTTGTGGTATTATGGGGAGACGTTGCGGAAGATGAGTCCTTACGCTGCGGGTTGATAACGAGCTAGATTCAGTTGAAATTTAAAACCCATACTGCCGATATTGGACACTTCTCCTGGTATCTTCGTAGAAAGTCACCCCAGGGGGTTACGGTGGGATCTTCAGGGGTAAACTGGGGCCAAGTACCTTGCAGTAACGGTGGGAATATCACATTACAGCGCCCAAATTAGGAACATGTCTTCATGTCCACTATATCTCCATGTAAGATCGACACCCTCGGAATCAATAGTATCGAATAGAATAGGTAAAGAGCCCCACTGCCAAGCCGATAGTAATTGTTTCTTGACATGGAATGAATCTGCATTAATCTATATTGAGGGAATCAAGAGAAAATTCAAAACAAGAACCGTCTTCTATCATGCAAAATTCATCGCTTTCTTCAAGGATTTCAAGGAAACAGGTTTAACCATATAGTCATCAACGCCGGCGGCCAGCGCCTGCTGCAATGTCTCCGCCGACCCCAGACCGGTGACGGCCATGATGCGCGACGGAAGCAGATTCTTCTCCTTCTCGTAAAGTCGAATATGATTTGTCGATTGAATACCATCCATCACGGGCATTGAGATATCTATTCATTACGATTTGTTAGCCAAGTCACTTCAATGCGTGGATATGGGAAGTTGGAACTTGCCCATGAGGATGTAATCGAATCGTCGGCGGGAGTCTTTGTATTTGTTCAAAGCGATTAGGCCGTCTGAGGCCGTTTCGTAACTGCAGCCTAAGCGACGGATGAATGTGGCCAATATCTGTCGATAGAACAGTTAGTACGGAGTAAGAAATGCACGGTAAGCAAGCAACGGTGGCAGCAAGAAACGTTTGCATACTTTTAAATTGATTTCATTGTCATCCACCAGCAGACAATGTATCTCGGTTGTTTTTTCTAGAGGCTTTGTAGCAGTGGGGGGCGGCATGGCCACCCCTACATCTCGAGGAATGTCGGAATTGACAGGCAAGCTAAGCTCTAACGGAGGTTGTGGCTGCTTCGGGGTCACTGCAGGAGCAGCAGCATGATTGCGGTCCTCCAAGGACCTCTGGTAGAGTTCTTGTATTTTTTGGATTGCATCGCGGAACTTCGCCGGCCCGAAAGGCTGAGAAACACGGATCGCATTGGACGGGAGGTCTGGGTAGAGAGGTTTCGTACCGCTGAGAATGATGAAGAAACCGATTCCCGTTCTTTCACCAAGCTCCAGCGGGAACTGACCGTGAGTAGACGCCATGGCAATCTCGGTTTCTTCCACAATAGCAACATGACCGCTAGCATGTACTAGCGACTGCGCGATGCAGAGACTCCAGCCGCATTGCGCCATCAACACGGGCGTCAATGCACTTCGAATGGCCAGTTTTCTCTTCGCTTCCACCGGCAGGATTCCGGTCGGCGTTTCCTTAATGTCGGGATAACCCTCAAATCCGACCAAACATGCCTTCACTGGGGTACTCGCGATGGTATCGGACGAGGGATGCTCGTTCGCAACCGGCCGAACGGGAATGTAGATGTCAACCTGCGTGCCGACTCCAACCTCGCTTCTAACGTTCACATGGCCGTCCATTGAGGTCACTAACTGGCGCACAATACTAAAGCCTAGCCCCAGGCCTTCTGACAGTGTATTTTCCTGCGCGAACGGAGAGAAAAGCTTGTTTTTGAGAAATGCCGGATCGATTCCTCGGCCTGTATCGGTTACACAAAGATGGGCAAATATTATTTTGGGATCGGACTGTCTGACGACCTTTTGCAAGGAGATCTCCACGAAGCCGGCGCGTGTAAATTTCAGGGAGTTGCCGAGAAGGTTCATCACAATGCGTTTCCAAGCACCAGAAAGACTCTGAACCTTCCACTTATGCTGTTCGTCGATACGAACGACGACGGTCAATTCACTGGGGCAGCTCTCATTTTTCGGAGTTACCAGAGGGTCCACCAGAGGCTTGACGGCTTTGGGGACCCGCTGGCCGATATATTGTACCCCGGCCACCTCCTCGATCAGATGGGCCAAATCAAAGGTTGTCACCAGGTTATCCCGAGCTGTCCCGGTGCGAGCGGCGTCTTCGATCACCAGAGTATTTATTTTGGCAAAGTCCAGCCTGTCGGGATGAGTAAAGTGAATTGAGGGAGGGTGAATGGCAACGCTACTCACAAATGATTCAACGTGTCAAACAAGGTCAGACCACAAGCCTTGAGCATGGTCATCCAATGGAGCTGTGTGGGCTGGAGGGGGGTCCCATCGAGCACTTCTGCGCTGGCCAATATACCATGCAGCGGGGAGCGGAGCTCATGGCTCACCGACGAGATAAAGTCAGATTTTGACTGCTGAGTTGTGGACCAGTCGATTCGAGCCAGTTCCGAAATAATGGAATCACCCAGTACCCTCAAGTATGGCAAGTCGTGCACCCCTAACGCGCGGTCACTGCCACAAGCCCATACCAAAGTACCCGCCGCCCATCGGGACTGCCGCCAGCACCACAAAGGCGACCACAATACGCTATAGGCGTCGGGAAGGAACTCATGGAGCTGTCGCAGGATGGCTTGCACGGGTGCGCCATGTTCATTGCATTCACTTTGGTCCCCCTCAACCCATTCATGCAGATTGAAGAAGTGACCCTGCGGGAAAGACTCAATCAAGCGACTCAAAAGATCTTCAGTGATTGCAGGGGTGCCGCAACCCTTGTCGGGCGATTTCTTTTGGGCCCAACCCAAGACTTCACATGGTTTTTCAGCGGCCCTGGATAGTGATCCTACCCCTGGAAGGTCAAACGGGCTGGGAATGGGATCGACCAGGAATTCCGGTTTGGCCGTGGTAGGAAGAGGCTCCCAGCTCTGGGCGTCATTGTCAGACAATACCCTACTCTTCCGGTCAGTGCCAAATGCAACGAAATACTGGAGGGTTATACCAACACGCCGGAGTTGCATCTGCTTGCGTCAAGAAAAAGCACGCCGTCCAGGTCTAGAGAGACCCGCAGAGAGACGCTGGCTCGAGCGAAGACTTGAGTAATTTGGTCGGCATTGCTGTCGCAGCTCCTCACCGATACTGTGGGTAGCTCGTTGCGCTCTACCGTCGCTTCCCGGGGGTAGAAACGCTCCTGTACTGACGTTGGTGCCGCAGGGGGCGATGAGTTATGGATGAAAGACGACGTTTTTGTTTCCTCGGAGCACGCCATACCCGAAAACAACGACGAAAGCTCAACCCCAGATGAGGTCGACCCGCTGATGCTCGGGCGCTCCCCATTGACACAACCGGTTGGGTCCGTGGTGGAAGGGGGTGGCGAGACTTGATCGCGAGGCGACTTCAGCGTGCCCAGCGTGGATTGCCGACTGGTCGGACGGGGTACTTCGGTAGGGTCAAACTCCACATGATCGGAGACGAAATTGGTGAGGCCTTTGATCAACTTCTCCGCCCGACAATAATCAATCGAAATGCGGACCTTGTCGAGATGTAGTGCTACGGCATCGGCAATCTCCTTGAGGGCGGTCACTTCTTCGGCCGCAAAGTGTTCTCGAGGTTTGTTGTCCACGACACAAAATGACCCCAGCACGACGCCGGAGGGGCTATACAGAGGCACCTCGGCGTAGAAACGAAAGTATGGCCATCTCACTACGTACGGACGGTTTTTGAAGAATTCTTCTTGGGTGAAATCATGAACGATAAACCGGGAGGCATTGGCAATCATATTAGGTGTCTCGATCGCGTTGGACATATCCTCACCGGTAAACAGGGAGATAGTATGCGGACAAACGCCCCACGCCAGATCAATCGTTCGCACGCCGAGATAGATGGCATCGCCTGGAGCATGCTGATCTCTATTGCGCAGGGAAATCGAGCCGGTGGCTTCGGCGATCAAGTGTTGATTGCCATCGTCAATGATGGAGATGAAGGCTCGATTGCATCCGAACCGCAAGACCGCCAGCTGACTCAAGGCCGTGAGAGTGATATCTGAAGATAAACGGGGCGATTCATCTTTTTCTGCAGACGGTGCACCGACCGGGATCCGATCAAGAGTGCAGTAATACCTATTTTCCGACGACGGATGTCATCAGCCAAGGGGACTATTTCTGTGCGAGAATACAATACTATTGTATCCGACAGCCCCGGAAGTCAATGGGATGACATCTGAAGATCAGTACACACCTGGACAGTTCTCTAATCCTTTCACGTTCGGCATCTGTGGGGGGAGGCCGCGGAAAGGTAGTTGCCATCCTCACATATTCTCAACAAAGTAAATTGTTGTGAAGAAAAGAAAGAAGAAACAAACGAAGGGTTGCTAGACGTGGAGTAGGGGGAAGAGTCTTACTACCCAGTAAACGGGAAGTCCAGAAGCGTCCATGGATTCAAGAAAAACGTGGCCGGCTGAAGTTGTCACCCAATCACCTCCGTCCCTTGGCTCCACATGACGTCGTCAAGCCCTATCTCGTTAAAATCCAAGAGTTTCCGGTGCTTTTGATATTCAAGGAAAATGATAGCTGTACGGAGTACGGAGTACGTACCCTCTCCCCTCATTTAATATCAGGATTTAAGCTCGTCATCTCTTTCTTCGAAGTACATACATTCATCCCTCCATTGGTCCATTTATTCTTAAAGAGAGATGGATAGTAGTAGTAATAAGATTTTCAAGTAGTTTACTAAAAAGAGCTAAAATTTCTCGACTAAAAGCCGGTTTCCTTTGTTTATTAAAATAGACCGACAACAAGTGCCAACGGGCGGTTATTGGCAAGGTGTACGGAGTACGGAGTAGACTACTAGTGAATAAGTGAAATCATACGAAGTAATAAATGCAGGTGTTTTGCTGCGATTACTTGATTTAGGTGCCGCTGCTTTTGTGAGTAGCATAGTGACTGGCGCACGGCCTACCCCGGCCCGGGACCTCCCGACATCAATTAGTACTATTCAGCCTGTGGCCTGGTTGCTCAGGCTGCGACGATCAGGTACCTCCCTCAGGCTGGCTGTCACCATTCCCTCATGAGGATGTGGTAAAAATGATGCAAACATGCCATGACTCATGTGATACGGATGAATCAATGTCCTCGGAACCCGTCAAACAGGTTTCTTCATCTCATCCTTCTTATTTACAAAAACAGATATCACAGCGCCATCGAGTACTATACACGAGGTGTTACTTACCACAAAACAAGAGAGAGTCTTCAACTGCGCTCGATCTTCAAGATGACTGAACTGTCTCAACCTACCATCAAAACGAGGTTTCTCATCATCTCAGACACCCACGGCCGCAAGTCCCTACCATTATCGGATGAGCCTGCAGATGTGGCCATCCACTGCGGCGATCTCACGATGGGGTCCACACTCGATGAATTCACAGCCACCATCAATCTCCTAAAGCAGATCAACGCCCCGATCAAACTTGTCATCGCGGGCAATCACGACTTCACACTCGACCCCCCGGCATTTCAGGACAAAATCCGCGAAGCCCAGAGGCTGCAAGATATCGACCCACTACTAATCGAGAAAGAGTACGGCTATGATGGACAGGTTCGAGAACTATTCAACCATGGTGACGTGAAGGAGAAAAGCGGTATCCGACTTTTAGACGAAGGGACTCACTACTTGACCCTTACAAACGGCGCATCCTTAACAGTATACGCCAGTCCGTACACGCCATCGTTTGGGGAATGGGGGTTTCAGTATAGTGCCCATGACGGTCATGAGTTTGCAATTGGGAATGTTGACCTGGTTATGACGCATGGCCCGCCTCGGGGCGTCCTGGACAATACCATGTCTGGCCGGCGGGCAGGTTGTGAGCATCTCTTTGAAAGGGTTGCTCGATCCAGACCGCGAATGCACTGCTTTGGACACATTCATGGAAGCTGGGGAGCCAAACTGGTCGCATGGCGCAAGACGGTTAGTGAGAAACCGTCCCATCTGACTGATATCGACAACGGCCACTCAACGGTAATCGAAAAGCTCTCCAATATCAAGGCGAGTGGGCCCCGACCATCTTATCTAACCAGTCACTGTGCCGATGATCCAAATCCCCTTCAACATGGAAGTCAAACACTGTTTGTCAATGCCGCTATCGAAGGCTCCGACGACTTTCCCGTCCACCCTGTATGGCTTGTCGACTTGGACCTGCAAAGAGCCCTTTGAGCTGCCGCCAAGGTAATCTTCTTGCCATTTCTGTATTTCAAAGCGGGTGAAAATCCCTTGTATGTAGTTCTGTCCCCGAGAAACCATCTCATGTTTACTTGTGGGAATGGACAGGCTGACTATATTTAGACCTAGAATCTGAGGACCTGTGAAATTGGTCCCGAAGACGACCCCTTTTGACGCCAGAAACGGCCGCGTTTCCACCCGCAACTTTGAACGGTGAGCGGTCAATTTAGTAACTCGCTCACTGTCCAGTTGATACATCCCCCGCAAAGCCCGACCCGAAGGTCCCGAACCCGGGCGGCCCGGGCGGGTTGGGTTGGGTAGCCTCACCACAATCATCCTTTGTCTCATACATCCACCACCCTGAAACTGGCTGGATGGAGTCTAGACAGTCTAGACTTGCTGCCCTTTGTGGACTTCGATAACCCTGGTGATGAAGGCCAGATTCCTCCAGGGTACCCTCATCATTTAGTGGAACCGGTGTCGCTCTAGAAGAGGTAGGCTGAATGCCAACTAAACCGGCTACCATAACTGTGTCATACTCATCTCCGTCATCATCAATCTTTACAGGAACTGAGGCTAATCCACAGGAGGTGTCTTCCTGGTGGACAGAGTCGACATTATGACCAGCATTTATACGTGGGAAGAAGCCCCCGCCAGGCTTGCCAGCCCAACAAGGCGCAGCAAACTAGGCTCGGGCCGCTAGGGAAGGAAACAGCAATAACCCTAACCCCTCAGTAGAACTCATTGACCTATGCAGTGATGGTCCATGATTTGAGCGGCTAAGGTGTGATATATTGAATCTATTCGGAAGAGCAACAAAATATGGCAACTTCATCAGAAACGTATATTCTAATTGGTGTCACTGAGGCAAAACCCCCGCACGCCCTCGTCGGATTTGAAAATGAACGGCTCATGGGATTACCGAAAGCTCCTCACGATGAGTTCCAACACCGCACCAAGCAGACAAGGATAATGCCAACTTATGAAGACCCCGAGTCGGTGGTGAATCTCTCTCCCACGCGGTTTAGGGACATCGTCTCCCCTTATACGGCTCGGCTCCCACCTGCTCCCTGTATCAAACATGAGGTCGTGGGTGATGGCCTTTGCTCAACATGTGAGGATGTCAATGTCCGTACCTTACTGGGAGGGCTTGGTAGTGGTCGTAGATATTCATTGGATAGTGCAAGGGGCATTTTCTCCTGCCAACACTGCACCCTGTGCGGCATGTTGACAGACATGTTTACCATTCACACTGGCAGGTCACGGCAGGCAATTCGGACCGTATATTCTAACTGCATCATTATTTTAACCAGTGCTTGCTCCACCTATCCAAGGGGAAGTCGGCGCGAACGGAAGCATGAGCTTTTAGCATATATGGTAGATTCTGCGCATGGCACAATTATGGCTCAAGTTCCTATTCGCCTCCTAGCTGATGATGCGTTCAAACTTGGACAATCACCGCTGTGTCATGGACGGCTGGTCAGACCGGTACAGGCCGATATGGGCCTAGCACGAAAATGGCTAGACGAGTGCGAAAAACACCATGATTGCGCGGAGATACTCCGTAAAGCAAGACGCAGCTCAAAGGCCGATGAGCCTCTGGTTGTGATTGACGTTAAACGGAAATGTCTATGTGAGATCCATCCGCAATCCAGGTATCTCACCCTCAGCTATGTGTGGCCGCGTTTTCGAACGACTCAACTCAACACACACAATCGAAAGCTTTTCATGAATCCAGGAGCTTTTGAGAAGTCTGAGACTCAGTTGCCAAACGTTATACAGGATGCGATCACGGTCACATCTTGGCTGAACGAGCGCTACCTGTGGGTCGATGCTCTCTGCATCGTCCAGGACGATATGGTCGTTAAATCTGGTCTGATGGAAAGGATGGACCGAATCTACGGAGATGCTGTCTTGAACATTGTCGTTGCCACAGCTGACCCTCCAGAGAAGGATTACTCAATCCCCGGGGTAGGAGAGCCTCGCACAGGACGCCAGGCAGTCAATGTCACCGGGGGGCTGCATTTCGTGACTGCTTTTCCAGACTATGACCGCGCTGTGGGACAAAGCCATTGGGCGACCCGGGGCTGGACCTTTCAGGAGGGCATTCTTGCCCAGCGCTGCTTGGTATTTCATGACAACCAAATGTACTTTCGCTGTGCATCGGATGCCCGCTGTGAAGATGTCAATGCAGAGGGAAATAAAACCTACAAATTCCACCCGGCAAACCCTTACCTGCGAAACACTGGCTTCGATCAGCTGTTGCAGCCTTCCTTTTTCAAGAGCAACCAAGTCGGAACCCCTTTTACAGCATATGCCCAGCTAGTCCGGGATTTTTCCCATAGGTCATTAACATATGAATCGGACGTTATCAACGCTTTCCGGGGCATCATGAAGGTCACCGACGCCTTCCTCCCCACAGGAGGCCATTTTTATGGCCTTCCATTTGCTCTATTCGACCAGTCATTGTTGTGGTACCCAACATCTCCCAGCAGAAGACGACAGTTCGTCAACGATACTATACCCGCATGGCCCTCGTGGTCCTGGGCCAGCTGGGTAGGTAGTGTCGATTACGAAGTGGACATCCTGCACCTCGGAGGGAGTAGGTTCGTATATCCGGTGAATGAGTGGTACCGATATGACCTGGATCATAGTCGTCTGGTGTGCATTCCAGAGCGAGAACCAGAGAACTCCCCTTTCGCATTGGGTCTCCTCTACTCTCGTATCGATATCCTCCGCCGCAATCCTGCGTGTATTATTGCCTGGGTAACTTCATTTAGAATGACCCTCAGCTCAGAGGAAAGCCATGCCGCTAATTGGGTGACCGATACGGAGCAGTCGGTCCCTTTTTTCACCATCCTCGATCACGAGGGTGACCCTTGCGGGTTTCTTCCTTCTACGAATCGAGACTGGGCCCGGAGATTCAAAGCGACGGGTGGTAGAGAGTGTGAATTGGTTTCTCTTTGCTATGTACGACAATCCGCCGGACATGAGCTGGGGCGCGGTGGATTCACTTTCCACAAGAAATACCAAGCGGTTGACAATCCTTATGTCTGCTTCTATAACGTCATATTGGTGGATTATGAAGATGGCATCGCGTATCGACAAGGGATCGGGCGAATTCATCAGGATGCATTGCGTACTATTAATCACGTTAGAAAGATCATGATCCTTGGCTGATTACATTTCACATACTTCAAAGTCTTTTCTGATCATCATTGGCATCCTTAGAAAATTATAATTATAATTGAAGGAGTATTTAGAGAGATATAGAAGAGTCCTTCGAGAGGGAGAAAAATAATGAGTGATGGGTGGTATGTATGAGTAGTGTATAAGATACGGTTCTGATAGTGTAACGGAGGACCTACTCCGTACTCCGGAGTATAATAAGAATGCTTCGTCAATAAGAATACAGAGGCTGAGGCTTTTCGGGATATAAAAACCTAGGGAATCACATCCTACCCAAAGGGGATTATTGAGAACAGAACTATTAATTTTGAAATCAGAAGACCTTCTTTCGGCCGAAATCATCTTGCACAGGATATGCAGATTTAACCAGGTTCAAGTAAGTTGTTCCCTTCATCGGGCCACCACCGCTGAGCTTTATTAATTAATTCTCCACCATCGCTGACCTTCGCTCAATTTAGACTAGTATAAAAGCTCAGCAGTGGTAGAGATGCTCTAGAGACGCTCTAGAGAAGCTTGGCAAAAAATTCCATCACCGCTGAGCTGTGTCCCTGTGCCTCCTGGGCAAGAATCCGTTCCTTTGTACTCCGTATTCAGTTTTACTCTATACGGAGTAGGGTGGGTAGGTATCACGTGCTTAAAATCGCTTCCCCAGCAGTTTCGATCCTCCTCATGCCCAAGATCACTGGCATCTTATCCTCTATTCCTCATCCGATTCTGAATCCTCTCCAAAGCGACTCTCCTAGCATTGGCTGACTCCAACATGCTATCAGAATTCCTGACAAGCAGCTACCTACAGTACAAGGAGGATACAAATTCAGTGGCATCGTGGCTTGCGACAACGGCCAAAAAATGTGGCTATCCTGTGAATTCCAGCAGCGCTGCGGGGACTCCCACTGGCAGGCTCAAGGGGAAAGCAAGGAAAGCTGCAAAAGCACAGAAAGCATCAACGACACCATCGTCCCGACAACCAACCTATACGATTGCAATCAAAGACTTCGTCAATCTGGCTGAATTGATTGCAAGTTACAACAACCCACCCATTCGCGTCCCTTCGAGCTTCGTCACAATCCTCGAGAGAGCCATCTCGACGCGACGCCGCCATGGCGATTTTCTTCCCACCAAGGATCACATCGCAGCGCAGGGCCACAACTATTTCATTGGCATCCTAGAACATGTCCGTGATACCTTAAGATTTCGATTTCCAGTGGAAATGGCGGCAACTGAAGACAATCCCCGCCAGAAGGACGATGTGAATAAGTTTGTGGGGCTGGAAGTACAAGAACCGTCGAAGGAATTCCTCCAGGCGCCGGATGTTCCAGCAACTGCTTCTCTGCCACCGGTCGACTCGGAAGCGAAGTATGAAGCAGAGCGAATGCAGAATCTGGAGGAAGCATGGTTCGCACTAAAGCTTCTGGTAGAAGATTACAACACTTTCCGCACCGTCATCAGAGAAACCTGGTCAGGCTATCGACAAGGTGTATTTGACTTAGTGGCTGTCTCTCTGATGACAAATACTGCCTTGGATCTAGCTCGTCGCCTGGAGAATGACGCGGAGATCTTTTTTGCTCAAGTCGGTGGGCCCGAGGAGATGTTGAAAATGATGTATCTAGCTCTGTGTATGGAGAAAGGTGAAGACCATACATTCCAGGAACGACTTGGGGATGATATGAACTTTCGTATGTGGGAAGCGTCATCCGCTATTTTCTTGCCTGCCTACCTGCTTCTCGAAGCGTTTGTTCGAATAATCGATTCAAGACATATCCCAGTGTATAAGCCGGGTTTCTACGGTCAATATGATCCTGCCAGTGATCGAACGAAAAAGAACGCCAGAGAGAAGTTCCAAGAAGACAAGATCATCCTGACGGAGGACCTGGGAGAGTTCGCCTTGCTCTGCATGACATTACCACATTTTGCAGCAGAAGACGAACTTACACGTGGCTTGCGCACAGCATTCCGAACCCACAAAATCCCACTCGCTCTGGTCTTCGCCACCCAGGTCTACCTCGATATTCACCATGTGTTGCGCGAAGATATTAGCCGGGGATACGCTGATCTTCAAACCACGGCTGAGATGATTGACAATTCGATCAATCTAAACTTCGAGCATCACGCCTCACTTCGCGTGGAAACATGGCCACGATCAAACGATCTTGTATTCAAGCAACTCCAACAAGACATCGACAATTGGGTAAAACACGATCCCCTGACGATGGCGAGGAAAAGGTTGAAACGTCCCCCTGGAGACCCCTTCAAACTTATGCGCTCCCATCCGCTCTTTTGTGGATTGATTGCATACCACTTCAAGGTCATATTCCAGGAAGTCAGTGTGGTATTTGTGAATGCATGGGGCGCTGTAATGTATATCTATCATCTCTACAATGCTGCCCGACAGGAGAAACTTCTCACGAGTCGCTGGCACGACATGGAGATTATTATGGGACTCCAGGGCGATGTATTTGTTGGCGATGCGCCCCGAACGCCGGATGATTATTTGAAACGTTTTGCCCTCAGCATGGGTTACTCAGCGACGGCATTTGCCAGGGACAGGCGCCAGGTCCGGGAGTCAGCGCGCGGCCCCCGTGGTCTTCAAGAGCTTGCCCCGGTCACACGAATGTTCAAGGCACGTTTCTGTGAGGATTCCGGTCAGACGGACTGGACACGGGAAGATATTGAATATGTTCTATCCAAATCCGAGTGGCACGTCGATGAGCTGCCCGAGAGTTTGGGTGAGCTTTCCCTCACACGGAATGCCAGGAAACAACACGCACCGTCTTCCTCGGGGCAGGGAAGTACTCGCCGACCGCTGAATACAATCGAACTCTTACAACGCCTCCGGAATGCTGTACAGGGGGAAGCTCTGGAGCTCGCCTTTCCTTATCTTTCCTTGCATCGGATGTGCTGGCTGCTGCTTCGCAGGATTAACGAAGAATGTCATCAAAATCTCCGAGATCTGTTCGGATTCAGGTATCTTGAGAAGGAGAACCAGCTGCCTTTTGTCGTGGGTTATATCTTCATGGCTGCGAGCGGAACAAAGAAACTTGGGAATTTACTGAGCCCACAGAACTCCGATCAGGTGACCAGCAAGCTCTTGTTGCAGGCAGCCTCTGTCCTGGAATCCTACATTGCAAACTGTGGGAGGGTTGCATGTGGTTTGTTGGGGGAACAGAACATCATGGTGGTTGAGGAAACCGATGACGAGGATGGGGATGCAGAATCAGGATAAGGATGAGGATTCGAGTTCTAGCTCCTCAGATGATGCTAATCAGCTCCCCCAAATCGTGTGTCTATCTTGGGGATGTCTACCGAATCTTTCGTGGATACCCTACCCTAGGTAACGATTCGCTTCCCCATAATCCTGTAAGGAATTATGGTAGCTCCAGCCACTAGAGGCTTCCAACGGCTTCCGCAAGATCAAGTCTGACATGCAATCGGTTGCCGCCCCGCCGTGGATATAGTGTTTCTCTTGAAATGATATCCCGCTCTGCAGGTTGAAGCCTAGGCAACAGGGTTGATTGAGGCCTTCTAGATCAGCATGAGCGGTAGTCATGCCTTCCGGTCCCCATAGAAAGGTCTTAGGCTACCAAAACACGGAGGTTCGTGCGAGAGACGGCAACGATGAAATCTGTCTGGAGAGTACCCACAAGGAGGTTTTATGCGGCAACAGTACAAGCATTCTTTGCCCACCTGACGGAGCTTCGAATAGAATATCAAGGATCCCAAGCATATCCAAGGCGAGGTATCCGGATATCTCTGGAATATGAGCCGGGCTCGAAATCCGCCTTTGGATATGACAAATCGACGCTCTACTCGGATTGTAGAATATAGTCCACAACACTATAAATACTGTTCTCTTAGAGCCGGCTCACTTGACAGCTGGTGACATGACTATTTCACAATCCATTGTGATATAAGAAAGCTTGTTCGTCAGCGTACTTTTGTAGGGTTGCAAGCATTACTGTAGGAACTAATATTGTACAGGGGGTCAAGCTAAGCAACCGAATATCCCAGTAGACCGATTGCCACGTAGACCACCTCTCAGTAAGTGGGGGATACAATAGGAATCCACCGACCTCGATTTCATCCTGAGACCCTTCATGATTCAACCAACAAGGCCATCGCGATTATTATGAATGCGCTTCTGTGGTCAAGTTCCGCGTGGTATTTCCACACTGGCATTAAGGAGAATGGTTGGGGGGTTGGGACTGGGGGCTGCGTCGCAGGCTTGGGCAGTGGTGATGGCTTGGCTGAAGGATTGATCTTAGTGTCTATATTTAGGAGACATTGAAATTGATCTAAAACTAGTCGACGTATGAAAGATTAGAATAGAAAGTAGCCCGAGTGGTTCATCCCACTGCAATAACAATCAAGCCCTAATATCAACCCATCGATCCCACTGATCTCGTCCCGCGACCATGCGATTTGCTCGGTGGCCGCATCGGAAGGTCGGGCTTTCTACTGTTCTGACGTGTCATACCTACTGGAGGGATGAGATCCAACTTCCACTTTATTCTCAATACAATTTGTGCAAGATATCAAACGGAGGGGCAAGAATGTTAATCCCTGTACTTGATGTATGCAGGCCAAGAAAGGCCAGCCTGGCATTGATATTCGACCTTTTATCAGGCCGATTCCCAGCAGCCCCCAGGATCACCATCTCTCACAATTGAATATTCTTATGACCATCTACCCATAAATCTCCTTCATTCCCTCTATCTGATGCTGTCGAAGATGAAGTTTAGTAGTATGTTTGCGAGGCCTGTGGATTGCGTGTGTCCTACAGACAAGCCTCGCCACAAACATCATTCCGAACTACAAGAAACCCTTGACTGCGACTTATGTACGTCCATAGCTAGTTTCTATGAGGGGGACAGTCTTGAACGCTATAAACACCTCTTCCACTCATCTTGTGCCACTTGTGATAGATGTTCTGAACAGAACTTCGACATTTTGTGTCGCTTCTGTCGGCACATGAAGGTTCCGCGGTTCTCCTTGTGTGATGAATTCAAGAATTTTGACCTGGATCCGATATATATCGGTACCTTCCAGGATGTGCATGAAAGGAGCTTGACCTGTCCTTTCTGTCAATTAATCTACAACGCGTGCCATACAAAACTACAATCCAAAGGTGTGGATGGGAAATCGACCGACTCCATAGGGATCAGATTTAACCATTTGGAAGGGGGACTTAAAGTCGATATTATGTCGGCTGGTCGCCTCCCACGATTCTCTACCGACATCCGCTTATGGGCCCCAAAAAAATGTAAATTCGTGTCACCCACGAAATATGGGGACGTGGTTAATTATGCAGCCCCCAGCCTGAGACCATTTGTCAACTGGGAAATAGCACAGACTTGGGTCAATTCACGGCCATATTGGTTTCCCGGCCAGCCGGCCGTTAGAAGACTCCAAAAGCTTAAAGTCATCGATGTCCAGAAGAATCAAGTGGTCGAGGCCCCAGAGCACTGTCGGTTTCTAGCTTTGAGCTACGTTTTTGGCGCAAAGAATAGAATCGAGTTACAACCACCGTACCGCTTTCAGAGAGATCACTTGCCCAAAACGATCCGTGATGCAGTCGTAGCATGTGGCAAGTTAGATTATCGGTATCTCTGGATTGACCAACTTTGTATTGATCAAAGCAACGAGACGGAAGTGGAAGAACAGATCAACCAAATGGATGGCATCTATGCACGTGCCGTATGTACGTTGGTAGCACTGGAAGGCATAGATTCTGACCATGGCCTCCCCGGAGTGACGGTGCCTCGCTTCTGGGACCATACAGTCGTCCATCTGGGCGACGTGGTATTTGCTGATACAGCACCCTCACTTGAGGACGTTTTAGGGCATAGTAAGTGGCTGAGCCGTGGGTGGACACTACAGGAGAGCTTTTACTCCTCCAGCCAATTATTCTTTACCAAATATGGAGTCTATTATACAACTATCGGGAACCCCATCGGATCCCCTGCTATCAGATCAGAAACGCCTTGTGATGGGAAATATGATTTCACCGGTTATGCGCTTTCTCGGAGGAATAGCTACTGGAAAATCCTGGAACAATATAGCAGGAGACATCTTACCTACCAGTCAGACGCCCTACGCGCATTCACTGCTGTCTTGCGCGCGACGTATGGAGATGAGACGTATCATGGAATACCTCTGAATCATATTGATCGGGCGATAACCTGGACTCATGATGAGTCATTGGCTCTTTCTTATAGTCGAGATGGTTTCCCTTCATGGTCATGGACATCCCATCTTGGGCCTGTTAGGCACATCGGCAAGGACTTCGAATTCGGGCTTGCTACGTGGGCTATTCCAGGCGACTATCCCAACTCAGCCATCACTGTCTGCAAACCACCATACTATAAACCAATAGGTTCACCTTATTCCCGCGAACTTGGGGACCCCAGATCTCTGGTGCACAGAATCATAATGGTATGGCTTAACGGGTGTGTGTCAAGCCCATTCCCAGTTGAAGAATGTTCCTCCTCGCCCCTGCCAATTTCCACACCCTCTGATTTGGAATCAGATCTCTTTTTCGAAGACGTGGGTCTCCTACCTAAAAACGATTTATTCTCACCGCACCATTTGCTGATCGACGCTCTCGCAAGGAGGTGGGGAGGAGACAATGCTTTCTTTGATGATAGATATGGCCAAATGGATCTACAAACAGTCTTCCCCAAAAGCCATCGAGTGTTGGCATCGGCTGCTCCCGGTCGGATTTTGGTCCATACTCAGACCGCATATTTCTACCTTTTACCATTTAAAAATCAACATACCGACGGAAGCCAGCAGATATTCTGGATTCTTTGCCAGAATCGAACAATTGCAGGTGATATTTGGCTCCCTCGATATCACCAAACCTTGCGCACAGATGATCTGAGGGAATTCATATTATTGTCTATTGGCAGATCGCCTTCCTCTATACGATATAATTGCTTCTGGTACGATGAAATAGGTGATCCTGAAGACTATGTAGGTGGTGAAATCAATGTGGAGCCCCGTGAGGAGTTGGAGCGGATGCAAAGAGGTATCGCGTTACGCGTGATGCTCATTGAACGACAGCCAGGGACAGATATCGCACGTCGGCTTGGAATTGGCCACATTCTTTTAGAGACATGGCTCAAGGCAGATCCACAATTCCAGACACTTATCCTTGAATAGCCAGCTATTGATACAACTTTTCTGTGCATATTTCAATATGAATCATGCTGATTGCATGCCGACTTTGTTGAGATATGCTTATCAAACTACCTCTCTTATTCTTCAAGTACTACCCAGTATGGATCCTTCGTCAGTACAAGTGGCCTTTCGACTGAGAACGTCTACAGTCGTGCTCCCATGCCACGGCTCGCTATTTCTCTATTCGAAACGCTGTATCTTCTGAACCGATTTCGTCCCATGACCATCCTATCGGGTGGTTGTTTTCCAGCGACGTACGAGGCCATGACCAGTTTATGTACACGTGACTCTACCAACCCTATTCCCGGCAATCTTCGATGTGGCCATCAGAACTGACGCTCGGAGAGACATTGCATTTGGGGAGATCTCTAGATTTTTTGCAGAATAGAACACGGCCATTTCCCCCGGAGCAGGAAATCACATCCTACGCTGGTTTCTCTAGACAGCAAAAGATATTTCTTACTCTACATCCGTTTCCAGACTGCCAGTTCCAACCAACATGGACCACATATTCTATACTAAAATCGCAGATAGGATGAAATATATTCAACCGGGTGCATGCTCGGAAGTATGTACATACCTAGACATACACTCGGAGATCTTTGGTCTCGCAAATCCTCTAAACCCTTAAAAGTAAGGAAAGTAGCTCGCCTGTTAGATTACTTATATCGAGGAACGGGCGCGCCGGTTGAAACGCTTGCCGACAGCATTGATATCGACCCTGGTTAAGTTGCTGAATTCAAGTTATTTAAACTTTATTTAATTTTTCTATATGTCTTTTCTTGTGGAAGGGAAGGGTTGTTTCTACTGCTTAGATTGTGTCGATGGAGAGGACTTGCGGGCTTACAGCTCGGCGGTGGTAGAGATAGCGCCATTTCTTTATATTTCTACCACCGTTGACCTTCGCTCAATTAGACTAGTATAAACGCTCAGTTGTGGTAGAGGAGCCTGGCAAAAGTTCTACCACTGCTGAACTGCGTCCCTGCTACGATAATGAAAGTTCCCTCTATCAGATATGGGTGGCGTATAAGACCAGGGCCAGGCAGCCAGGCGAGACATTAACCAGCGCTGGGATTTCTAGTCGAGGATCGATTCATGCGAGAGCTTATCTAACTGACAACGAGGGTATAAATTACCAATATCATGTCTTCCACCTTGGAGCCCCGAACTATGATTCTACGAATCCGAGGCTAGATCCAGGACGATCGTACTCTTCGATTATTAAATTTCCATGTATTGAATTAAGTGCAATCATACGCCGCCAATCGGTCTATCTACAAACTCATAGCTTTGGGACATAAAGACGTCCTTGTGGATAGCAGGGCCGTTGGGGGGAGTATTCTCCTGGCAGAGATTGCTCGTCGACGAAGCATCAGGCGATTCGCCACCTTCCGCAACAGAGATGAGGTACGCCTGATCGGTCTGGGGACGAAAGGAGACTGTGTCGCGATTGGCCCTCCTGGAAGTCGAGGTTTGAGTCCAGTTGTCGAACGGGCTGCTGCTGCGAAGGTAGTAGCCATTGTGGGCGATGCTATTCCGGTCCTTGGTGCTCTTCTTCTTGGTGTCTAAAAAGTAGGGGCTCACCACGGGCAGACACGAGCAGAACAGCCCGATAGCGGCCTCGGCGTTGCTGGGAAATCATCAGTCTGAGACTCGGGACCGCAGTCGCTATTGCGAAGAGGGAAATCGGGGTCTTACGCTGTCAACATCGCCTCGGTCCAATGCAGCGTTGGGTCGGTGGCTTTGGCTTCGTCGATCACGATCACTAGTCGACGTACGCTGAAGGCTGTGGCTATGCCGCCTGCGCCTAATAGCCCGATCACTCGCATCTTTTCCATGCGCGACATTTGCAGTGACCACAGCATCGACACGGGTAAGATCAGGATCCACAGGTCGCTGGCGATGCTGATCAGGGAGTCGGCCATGTAAATCCTATCCTGGTCCATACAGGTCCTGTGGCCCAGAGCCCCGTCCCAGTAAGATGAGATGGGAGTGCAAAGGAATATTTTGATGAACAGAATCGGGACGTAGTAGAGCAGGAGCACGATCAAGCTGATGCGAATCGCCAGGGCTTTTCGAGGGTCGGGGCTGAACAGGCGGAGCATGTAGGTGAGCATGGAGGATCTGATGGAAAATACCATGGGGATATAGATGATCGTGATGGCATAGGCCGTCTTGGCTCATATGCTCATTAGCATTTGTTGCGGTCTCATTTGAGGGGGATATTTACCTTCCGGAAGGGTGTAGACTCGCTCTGTGGGACATCCCAGGCATGATATCCGCCGCCGTGGGCGTTTACTGTTCCCGTTAGACATTGGTATCCTTTGATTATTGGGTCGTGGAGCTGAATAGAAACATACAGACGAGCATGTTAACGCAGAATCCAATAAAGAGTATCTGTCGGCGGGTGTCAGCGTAAACCCAGGGCAGTCAATGTCAGGTGGAAAGAGAGCAGTACGCATCCTACAGCGCAGGTATCTATTGGGCAGTAGTTGGTCAATATCGGTATATTCGATCAAAATCTAGGCAGGGCAAGCTGTTCACTCACAGTCTGCCAGCTCCAGCCTCTTCCGGATGTATCCACTAATAACCATGCGCAGTATCACGACAATGGGCACGATGCTGAGGCACACGATTTGCGTTGCTAAATTCAACGAGTGGCGGATGTCCTCTGGATGTCCCAGTCTCGATGTGACGCCCGGTGGTGGTGGAATCAGCGGTATGTCGGCCATGCCAGGCTGGCGAAGCCGTGAATGGCGTCTCGACGTCGATTGGTGAGATCAAGTGTGTAGGGACATATTCTGCGGGAAAGATGAACTATGAACCAGTCAGAGCCATCCAGGTCACGAAAGGCACCGGTCAAGATTCAAAGAAAGCGATGAGAGTGAAAAGGATACAGCCTCAGGGTATGGACCGTGTCGACACCGCATATCTATAAAGCTTCTCCAAAGTGCAACAACGGGCACTAGCTATGATCGGGCCATGGAAAGTACTCAGCTTAGCGTTGGGATCCAATTTCTCTGGATACGGCAATCCGACTACGAAGACTAGGGCAATACCAGTGGGTCCAGAGAATGCATCTCAGGGAAGTCATTTCATGTGAGAATCCATGTTCCTGACATCAAAGCTTGTCGAGGTGCATGATGCAGGTCGTCAACAATTCTTGAAACTTTGAACTACCCCAACGGGAAATCTCTTCTGTTATTCAACCAGGACATCCAGTATTCTCACGGATTGTGTATCAACCCGGGCAGTGGGTCACGACGGATGTTAAATGAATTGCCCCACAGCCCTAAGGTCTTCAAGGATTCAACTAGTGAACCACACACTTGGCACGAATCAAAGTGACCTGGTTTAGCTGAGACCTGAGACCGGTGTTCTAGTGGTAAACATGGTAAACATGGTAAACGATGTCCACCTGGACGTCATCTTCCAATACAATCTTGTAGTCCTTCGGGGAGCACGGGCCGATTGCAACCCTCGGCTTTTTGAAGCCTCAAGCCTAGCTCGTATGGCCCCATGTAATAAAGAAAATAGGGCTAGCATTGCAACTAGATAACGGTGGGCAGAAGGAGTACTCTCCGGATTTCTTTTTGTATCCCGCGTGGCCGCTTCCTCGTGGCAATGAAACGCATTATAAACGGCATCACCCTGTTGGCTTCGTATCCTCCTTCGGCAAATGACCTGTGGCGTTGACGATAGGTAATACCGTGATTAAATCTATGAAGGATGAAGCCACGAAAAGCCTTGGCACGGGTGCATCGATGTAGCACGTCCAGGGGGTGTGGAAACTTCCCACTCGACTAAAAACCTAACGCTGGTTGATATCTAGCCTGGTGTCAACAACTTAGGACGGTGGCAATCTTGACGAAAATATATTGCGCCTGGAACCTCCCAATTACTAAGTAGGAATATCAACTTAAACACGCCGGCGGCTACTTACATAAATCAGGACCCGCTAACACTACCTCATTAGCATCTTATTCGTATGCTATTAGTAATGGTAGGTATCTAGAATCCAGTATGATTTCGTTCTAACCCCCAGAATTGATTGAAAACAGCGGGGTTGAGGGTTTGGTGGTGGTATAATTTTGTATTCCATTGGTTTTCTTTATAATCTTAAAGAAGAGGATATTCTTCCACCAAGTTGGCCGGATGGTGTAGTTGGTTATCACGTATGCTTAACACGCATAAGGTCCTGGGATCGAGCCCCAGTCTGGTCATTACTTTTTATTTTTTCCCCTTTGTACTCCGTACTCCGTACTACATTCCATTTTTCTCCATGTCCTCCGCACTCTTTTCCCCATCCCCTTTCCCCCCCATTAGTTTTGTCTGTCTTCACTCGGGTCTATATCGACATCAGCTTATATGTAAAGAAGCTTCAAGTGATCACACTAAACTAAAACCTGAAACTTGAAACTCGAACGCTGGAGCTTCTTTGAAATCAACTCAACCATGATTGGATTTGAGACGACTGATTAGCTTATCTCAAGCCCTGATTATAAATAAATGCTCCTCCAACCTCTTCCATTCTTTATGCTCAGATTCCCCCGACGTGTAACTTTCATCGATCTGACCTCGTTCCAGAGCTCTTGAGACTTTTACCATGGTTGTGGAACAGCATACAGAGGAATTGTCCTCGGAGGCAACGCCTCTCCTAAACAATCCACCAGCGGAGCAGGTAGATCAGAGTACTAGGATGGCTCCGGTTTCGTTTAGCAGAGGATTTACAATTCTCTCGACAATGGGACTCCTCCTCTTCATACAAGGTATTTTTGTGATTCAGTCACTTCGTTACTGGATGTGGCTGAGCCTTCTCATAGCGACCAACATGTCCATGATGACCACCGCCCAGTCGGATATTGCTGAGGATTTGGATGCCTTCTCGGAAACGACATGGTTCAATTCAGCCTACCTGGTATCACCCAAATCCACACAAAGATAACGTATATGATCCTTTTGGACTAATCCATTGCTCCTGGCCGATAGATTGCCATGTCCAGTGTCACTCCACTTGCGGGGCGACTCTCTCAGATATTTACCCCCCGTGTGTACATACTCGTCTCCTGCGTAATTATATCGATAGGCCTTTTCATCACCGCTGCGGCTCGAACATTGTCCGTTTTCCTTCTGGGACGGGCACTGACGGGATGCGGTGGCGGCGGGATAATGGTCACAACCATCATCCTGACCCTTGATCTGACGAGTAAAAAGCGGAGGGGGTTATTCATTGGATTGATCAATGTAGGAATGACGATCGGCATCTCATGCGGTGCGGTTCTGGCCGGACTACTAACCCCAGCTTTTGGATGGGTGCGTTGTCCCAACAATATCCCCCAAAACCAATACTAAAGCGTTCTACTAGCGTATTATCTTCTGGTTTCAAGCGCCGCTTTCCTTAGTCTTGGGACCGATCCAATACTTTGCGATTCCCTCGAGTTCAGCTAAGGATGAAGCTCCCTGGGGCCGTTCCTTGGTGCGAAAATTAGCCAAAGTCGACTACGCCGGAGCCTTAGCCTTGGTAAGGACAAATTGAATATGGTGGCATCGGTCTGACAATTAGTAGAGTGCTTCCGTATTTTTGCTGCTGTTTAGCTTTGCGTCCCCAGAGATCCAATTCGTACCGCTACTCGGCTGCCTCGCCACCTCTGCTGGATTTTTGTTGATCGAATCCAGATTCGCATCGGAGCCCATAATACCGGTTGAGGTGCTCCGAATGCGAAGTGTGTTATTGACCTGTCTCGCAGGTGCTGTTTCAATGATGGCCCGCTGGGCGGTTCTCTTTTTCACGCCCGTGTATGCAATGGTCGTCCGAAACTGGTCCCCAGCCTCTGCCGGCCTGATCCTAGTGCCAACGAATGCTGGCTTTGGACTCGGAGGACTCCTGGTAGGCTGGATACATATCCGCCAAAATGGCAGTTACTATTCGTGAGCTATACTGACCCACCCTGTCTTCCTGTTCGGGATGACGCCTGCTGACGGGTACTCTCACACAAGTTCAAATATTATCGCGTTCTTGTCATTTGCACTGGCAAACCTCATCTTAGCCATTCTCTCAACACCATCCTCACCTACCGCCGCATACCTCGCCGTGACCTTCCTCAACGGCCTCACTGTCGGCGCATTGATGAACTACAGCTTATCCCACGTACTGCACCTCACTAGACCCGACGTGCACTACGTTGTGAGCGCCTTGATCGCCATGTCGAGAGGCTTCGCGGGAAGTTTTGGCTCTGCTATCGGGGGAGGATTCTTCCAACGCCAGTTGAAAACGAGCCTCGAGACGGGATTCGCCGCCCATGGTCTACCCAAGCAGGATAAACTCATCCGAAAGCTGCTGGGCAGTCCGGCCCTGGTAAAGAGCTTAACAGGCGTAGAGCGAGTAGTTGCCGTGCAGGGCTATGAACAAGCGGTTAAGACGCTTTTGCTGGGTAGCTGTGTTCTGGCGCTGGCGGCAACGGTCGCCCAAGCAGGCACCGGCTGGAGGCCTTCTCGAGATGATAGAAAGGTGCAGGGCGGTTTGGCAGATCATATGGAGAGGGAAGACTAGATACCTTCCCCATCAATGTATATCTCATCAAAAGATCCGCATGTCTTGAAATTCAATCCCCAGAAATGATGGAGTCCCGTGTAAACCAGTTGTATGCCTTGGTGCCTGAATGCCTAGGCGGTGACGGAGATCTCACACCAATTTTCTCCGCCTCAATCATCGCGAACATCCATCGACTTGCTACAGAACCGCCCTTTGATAATACTGTAGCTTGATTTTTTATCGCATCCATCCACCAAAATGCCCCGTGCTGTTCGAGGTATGTGCACTTTCTGACCCCGCACATCCCTTCCGACCGAGCTAATATCCGACAGGAGTGCTCATCGAATGCGATCCGTCCGTGAAAGCCATTATCTTGAAATACGACGAAGAAAGACACGACTACATTGTGGAGGACTTGGATGATGACCGCCACTTGGTTATCAAGGAGAGCCAACTGAAGAACCTGAAAGCTCGACTCGGAAGGGTATGCTCTTGATGATGGCCTGTCTGGCTCGGTCAATGTGCTGACGACATAATAGGAACTTGATGAAAAGGTCATGCAACCAGACGAGTCCGAATCCGAATAAAGAATCCACGGATCATTCTAGCCATTTCCATTCCGGCACATTCGCACGTCGATACTCTTGGAGGAAATGAGGAAAGATTCGAGGTGTTGCACAAGGGGGGTACCACAACTGTTCTACATATCCACCACGATCGAAAGAGAGCGCAATAATTTCCTGAGAACACGGCGGTGCAACGTATCTCCATCCGTGGAGTTGACCAATGGCTCGTCATGGCCGGTCGGGGTGGTGTACCTCAGGAAGGCGTGGTCCATGGACGTGGCACCGATGGCGCAGTATTTACCTTCGCCGTGAATCTCTGTAAACCACGTTGGTTGCCCAGTTCATGTTGAGGTGATTCTGCCTCTAGTTGGCTGGTCTGGGTTTCCCTGTTTCCAGTCCTGTGGAAGTGTCCAGAACTGCGGGTGGTGCATTGTATCTTCTAGGTATCAGCTTACAAATGGCTTTCTGGCGGTCTCGCAGCCAATAGAATCCGGTACGCATTGCAGACGTCGTATGATTGATGTGCCGGCTTATCCAAGGTTCAAGCTGAATGCTGGACGCCAAATGTCGATCTCCATCACGTGACCCATCGAAGCGCCCAGAAGACTCCCGCACCAACCAGATTTGTCCAGTCAGTTCTCGACACCTCAGGCACCTTCCAGGGTCATCCTGGAGGTGAATGAAGTGATGCCACCAGCACGTCAGCTCCTGTATCGCAGTTTCTGGAACACAGCTGGCAAGAGATATAAGAGCTCTCAAGCCCCTGTCAAGTTGAGCATTCTCTTCATCAGAACACAACCATCACACACAAGAACTTAACACGACCGAACACTCAATCAACCCAACATCCTTCTCTCTTCTAAACAAACTGCCTTCCTCCACAGCCACCATGTCTCTCTTCCGAACCATCCCCACTACCGGTGACTTTTCTTCTCTGTTCCGTCTCCTGGACGACTACGACACCCACCGCCAGAGTCGCAGCCAGGTGCCCAGCATGCGCGCTTTCGCACCTCGCTTCGACGTCCGCGAGACCGAGGATGCCTACCACTTCGACGGCGAACTCCCTGGCATCGCCCAGAAGGACATCGACATTGAGTTCTCTGACCCGCAGACTCTCGTGATCAAGGGCCGCTCCGCGCGCGAATACCACACCCCGGAGGCTAGCGAAACCGAGGAGGCGCAGGGTGAAGAGACGGACGTGGTCAAGGCCGAGAAAAAGGCCCGCTTCTGGGTCAGCGAGCGCTCTGTCGGAGAATTCCATCGCAGCTTCACCTTCCCATCTCGCGTGGACCAGGACAACGTCAAGGCCAGCCTCAAGAACGGCATCTTGTCCGTGGCCGTGCCCAAGGCTACCGCTCAGGGCACCAAGAAGATCACCATCGAGTAAACGATATCATGCGACGTCTACAGTGATTCTGTCTTTTCGAGTTTCGACCATTCGACCCAGCGAGAACGAAAACGAAAAAAAAAAAAAAATCATCAGTCGGTCATTTTGAAGGTGTTGATTCATTTTCATTCCTGGTGGTCAATGATGGATTTGCTGGCATTTCTCAATTCGACCTTGTGTACTTAATATTGAATTAATTCCTTGCTCAAATTGATTAATCGGATGTACGCTTAGTTGAAGTGATGTCAATATTTCTATCGATATCGGGATGCATTGACCCCAGATTCCAATATAATTAGTACCTTCTATTATAGCCAGTTGGTCCATGGTACGGAGTCCAGTATTTATAACCGAACCGAGGCACATGCTCACCGGCCAGTTATCAGATCAAAGAGAACTTACCGTGACATAAATATAATCCGTTTCTCCTCAATAGCCCGACCTCTACGGAGTACTCCTCCAGATCTACACAATCCCCAAGAACTACAACTACCCATCAACCATCCAAATAAATCAACCACAGAATCCCATCAACCCCCACCAAAATGGCACCCCCCAAATACTTCACAATCACCCAACCACAAGACTACACAGCCCATGTAGAAATCAACCGGGCCGAGAAAATGAACGCCTTCTTCGAAGAGTAACCCCCCCCCATGGATCAACCTCACCAAAAAAAAAAAAGACTAGAACTAACCAACAACAAAACCCCAATAAAGAATGTGGCTCGAACTGGGCACAATCTTCACCACCCTCTCAACAGACCCCACAATCCGAGTAATAATCCTCAGCGGCGCAGGACCAAAAGCCTTCACAACAGGCCTGGACGTCAAAGCCGCAACGCAGACCCTCCTCCCCACGACGGACGATCTCGACGCAGCGCGAAAAGCAACGCATCTACGCCGACACATCACCAGCTTCCAAGACTGTATCTCGGCGATCGAGCGCTGCGAGAAACCCGTTATCGCGGCGATGCATGGGTTCGCGCTCGGCTTGGCGGTTGATATCGCCACGGCGGCGGATATTCGGCTGTGCGCGGCGGAGACGCAGTTTGCGGTTAAGGAGGTGGATATTGGGTTGGCGGCGGATATTGGCACGTTGAGTCGGTTGCCGAAGGTGGTGGGGAGTTTTGGTTGGGTGAAGGAGGTGGCGTTGACGGCGAGGGTGTTTGGCGCGGAGGAGGCGCTGCGGGTTGGGTTTGTCAGTGGGGTTTTTGGGGATAAGGAGGCGGTTGTTAAGGGGGCTTTGGAGTTGGCGGGTGTT
The DNA here is from genome assembly GCA_009193565.1 of Aspergillus coremiiformis. Taxonomy (NCBI): domain Eukaryota; kingdom Fungi; phylum Ascomycota; class Eurotiomycetes; order Eurotiales; family Aspergillaceae; genus Aspergillus; species Aspergillus coremiiformis. The sequence continues at coordinate 66,511 of ML739066.1, read as the reverse complement.
ATTGCGGCCAAGAGTCCGGTTGCTGTTTTGGGGACGAAGGAGATTTTGAATTGGAGTCGGGATCGGAGGGTTGAGGATGGTTGGTTTTTCTTTTTCTTTTCTTTTCTTTCTCCCCCCTTCCACTTCCCACCTTTTTTTTTTTTTTATGTTTTTTTATATATATGGGGATGTGTTCTCGAAGCTAATGGGATTAGGGTTGAGGTATACGAGTGTTTGGAATAGTGCGGCTTTGCAGACTGCGGATGTGAGTGCGGCTTTGTTGTCGGGCATTCAGAAGAGGAAACCGACGTTTGAGAAGTTGTGATTCTCTTGTCGGTTTTACGGAGTCTGGGATACTGGATTTGGGGATATTTGTCTGAATCGTCGGTGCATATACGGAGTACATATACTATTATATACTACTCCGTACTACTCCGTATACTAACTGCATATACGATCTGAAGGGATGGACGCAGTCCCAAGGATCCTAAGAGGTGGAAAAACCCAACGAAATTTCCAGGGTGCCGCGGAGATGATATTGTACAGAGTACGGAGTAACCCTAGTGTTATTAGTACTTCAAGAACCATATTTTAAAAAAATATCTGCAGTTCGATCATAAGAGGAATCATGCCATCATATTCTATGTCGATATATGTATGTACATACTACATACCTATTGCGAATACAGTCGACGGTGAATCGGTGATCGATGGAGGGGAGGGCAACCCCGACATATATCAAAAATAGCTGACCGGGAATAATCACATAGTGGACGACGATGCATTCCGTATCCAGTAGGGAACAGACTTAATATATGCATGTCCTTGGCAGTGTTGGAAGGATTGGTTGTGAAACACCCGTCGGTCCGTGGCTGTCAGAGACGGTGTTTGTATGTACATACATACATACGTTGTATACTCCATACGCATGAATGACTCGTAAATCAGTGTGCCTTCATGGGTGCTTTGGTTTTCTACTTATGTTATTAATTTCCCGTTCGAGGTCGTTCCTCAGGAGGAATCTTCCGTGCCAGGGACGGCACGCCGACGGAGCTCTAGCCACATATAAGTATGAACGCTGGTCCGGAACAGGTAGGTGATATTCTGTAAATTCTGCACTAGGCGGCTACTGTCACTGCAAATATCACTATTCACCATGCGATCTTTCCTGCTGCCTCTATCCCTCCTCCCCAGCGTCCTGGGCGCAACGCTCTACCTGGCTGGAGATTCGACCATGGCCGCCCGCGGCGGTGGGTCGGGCACCGATGGTAAGCACCTCAAACAGTACCGCGCGGGGACCGCGAAGAGTTAACGACCGCAGGATGGGGTCAGTACGTCCACGACGTCTCCGTCACCGTCTCCAACCACGCCATGGGCGGCCGCAGCGCGCGTTCCTATACCCGCGAAGGCCGCTTCGATGCCATCGCCAATGTCCTGCAGCCAGGGGACTACGTCGTGATCGAGTTGGGACACAACGATGGCGGCTCGCTTCGCACAGACAACGGTCGGACTAACTGTCCGGGTACCGGCGCGGAGAGATGTCAGGTCACCTACGGCGGTCAAGCCGAGACTATCCTCACGTTCCCGGCATACTTGGAGAACGCCGCAAGGAATTTCGTGAGCAAAGGGGCCAAGGTCCTGATCTCCAGCCAAACCCCGAACAATGTCTGGGAATCGGGCGCGTATGCCTATTCGCCTGCTCGCTTTGTCGATTACGCTCGCCTGGCGGCACAAAACGCCGGCGTGGACTATGTGGACCACGGCGCGTACGTGGCCGCCCGCTATCAGGCCTTAGGGGCGCAGACGGTCAATTCCTATTACCCCAACGATCACACCCATACCAGTCCGGAAGGCGCGCGGGTGGTGGCGGACGCTTTCTTGAAAGCAGTGGCGTGCAGTAATGTCGCGCTGAAATCTGTCTTGACACGGACTGATTTCCCGGGTAACTGTCTATAGCGGCAGTGACCTTGGTGACGGGGAAGCCTGCATCGAAGTAGTGTACTAGCATGTGGTAGGCTATGGCGCATTATGTATATAGTTTCCAACACACACGCACCCCAATGACAATTCGGACAAAGACAGATCCCAGATCCATCGGCATTATACGTAAGCCATGGTCATCATAATAGCGCATCGTGCATATAGACCTGAAACCAATGTGCAAAGCAAACTCAACTCAACTCCTCCAGGGACTTTTTGACAAAGCCGCGGTTCTCGACCCGCTGATAATACTGACCTAAGTTGCGATATGTCTTCGTGGAGAAGGGCCCACGGGCCTGTACAATCTCCCTCAAGACTGGCCAAAGCGAACAGTCGTCCAACCCAAACGCAGCTCCATTCACATAGGACCGTCCGATCAGCGCCCGCTCCCATGGATCCAAAGCCTTCACATGGCCTTCTTCTTCTTCTTTCTGATGTTCTCGCCAGCTCTTCAAAAGTTCGTCAATCTCAGCCAGTCGACCGCCGCCAGGCAGCGGTTCTATTCCGGGTCGTTGTAACTCCGTAGAGCGCCGTGCCACGTGGGTTATGATGTTATGGTCGCCAGCGACCTCGGTGCTGTCCGCATCGACGTACAGTGGCTGTCCGGCGCCTTCCCCGCCGCCAGAAGTTTCCAGAGTGTATCGGATACCATGCTCACTCAAACACAACAACACGCGCAGATTGGCCACTGCGTCTGGGCCAGCCACAAGCTTGGTCGTCGATGCCGTGACAAAGTTGACCACATCGAATCCTCCGCCATAAATGGCATCCCAGTCAAAATTGATAGCATGATTCTCTTCCCCGAAGGCCCGAATGAGTCGCTCGGTTTCCGCAGGATTCCCGTGGATCACAGCGTTGGCCTGATCCTGACTTTTGGACACAGCGCCCTGGCCCCAGATCGTGTCGCCGGTGGAATTGAGGAACGTGCCAATGTGGCGGAAGGTCAGCGAAATCCGCTCCCCACCATAAGCCCGTTCTTCCATGGACTTCTCGTTGTCTGCGCGCTTGTCGGGACGAATGCCGTGGAGCCACCGCATATTCGTCTTCTCACCTAAGATGAAAAGGGATTCGTGCGGCATCGGGACGCGTTGCGTTGCTCGACTCGACTCCCCCTCCCCGCCCTCTTGGGATTTGCTGCGGAGGACCATCACTCGCTGGGCGCCGAGGCTCACATTGCAAATCGATGACCCACGGACAATGTCCAGAGTCTTGTCCGAATGCTCTGAGATACGGTCCTGTCCATCGCGATAAAGCTGAATGAGGACATGATTCAGTGGATGTCGCAGAATGCGTTCCACAATCATGCGCACGCGGTCCACAGTGGTCGTGAACGGTTGCAATGGCGGCGATTCATCCGCAGGGTGACGATAGATGGGAATCGAGCCATCCGGCAAGACCAGACCTTGAACAGCGACAAGACGCGGAACCTCCCCAGACATGTGGTACATCTTCTGCCAGGATACCTCGTGGCGAATCTGGTCAAAGGCATTGGGCGGCAGTTCCAAATCATAGATGATGCGCGAATCGCCCTCGCCGATGGCATCCCCTGGTTTCCGGATGTCGCGCGACGATTTCGATTTCGTAATTCGTCGACTCTCGGTCCGCGACGTGGAATCGGGTTTGGAATCTCCTCTCTGTGCCCGGCGAACTTTCACGCGTTGCTTTTGCGCTTGCTCCGCCGCACGCCTGTGGCGGGTGCGCGCCACTGAAGCTAAAATGTCATCGTGATCACCCAGAGAGTCTCCACCCAGGCCCGTCTCGAGGCGAAGGGGGTCAACCTGTTCAATGGGTTGGGGTTCTTCCACTTGAACAGGCTTGGTTGGCTTGAAATCCAGGCCATGCATGACTCCTTCAATCCCAGCCGATGTCGCATTGCGGGTGGGCCGTGGGCCGGCTTTCCGTGCGATGGCATCGGTTTCCTCCCAATCGAGTTCGTCAAGAAGCTCCTTCGTAAGGATACCATTGGCCCCAAAGATGTCGGCCATGCGTCGCATCGCTTCCACATGGCGAGGGAAGCTGCGAAAGCCCAGGCAGTCCTCGACCAGAGTGACGGAAAATCCATGGCTCACCGCATCAAGGGCTGTGGCATACACGGAAATGTTACACAGGGAACCACACAGATATAATTCTGTGACAAAACGTGTGCGGAGGGAAAGGATTAGACCTGGACTCTGTAGGGCGGAGTAGTCGGCCTTGTCTATCAGGGTGTCGGAATCGGCCTCAATGGCGGCTAAAATAGGCGCGGGGAACTGCGCGCCCGGCGTCTGCGGCCGACAACATTTCGACGTTTCACTCGACAAGAATGCTTCCTCGTCCACGGAGCTGTGTGCTGCTACATTGCCAGGACCCGTCGATTTATCCGATGGCAGTCGATTGTCAGCTGTCTCGGAGCCTAAGACGACATACTCCTGCTCATCTGGCCCGACTAACGGCCGACACGACTCATACTGCGTACGCACCCAGATCACCTCCCCGATGCGACGGAAAGCGCTCGCGAGCTGGGGGAGGGTTTCTAAAAAGTCGGCGGTGTTGGGCACATGCAGAGCTCCCGAGGTGCGCACGAAGTCATTCTGAAAATCTAGGAGAAGCAGGGCTTTCCGAGTTTGGATGAAAGGTATATTACCGATTCGGGGAAAGTAAGTCATGGTCAGCACATAGCGAGACTGGTTTCAACAGCAGTAGTGAGAGTTGATGAAGGGAAATACGATTCGCAGACGACCAAAGCCACGATGAGTAGTGAAACTGTCCGCTGCAGTGGGAAAAGTCTAAGACGGTCTTTTAGGTATTCTGATGATATGGCACGATGGAATGTTTTTTTGTGGAGAGCTCGCGGACACCTCAGGCACGTTTCTTTGTCTAGCACTGTTTTGGGATTAGCGAATGACTACTCCGTACTGGACAAAGTCTGGACTCTGGATTCTGGACGGCGGAAGACGTGGGGTATGAGGGATACTCCGTACGTATGAATGGAACGGAGATGAAACGAATACATCATACCTCGGAATAGAATTAGTCGATCTCCAGGTGACTCACGGTCAAATTCCCCGAAACGTATCTTCGACTGGGTCTCTTCTCTTCCTCATGGAAAGTCCGTTCCATGGGCGGAGTTGCCTCTGGATAAGTCCCGTGATGGTCCCGTGGATGTCCCGTGCTGTCGAATCCGAAAACGGAACGATGACAAATCCCACCGTGGACCGTGTTCAGCCAATCACCGAGCGATCTATCCGACATCGGCCGGGGAGCTCCCAAGCAACTCCGGATCACGTGCAGCGGTCCCGTGGTGGAGTTCCCAAGTTGTGTCTCAGCAAATTCCCTTATAATGCAAGTCACGTCCACTCTGTCTTCCTCTCCATTCTCAGTCTCATTCTCATTCCGATCTCGATATCTGTGTCTCCCCTCCTCTCTTCATCCCTCCCCTCGTCGCAATTCCCTCACATCTATTCACAATGGCTTCTCGTGGACTTCCCCGCGCCCTCCGTCTGGCCCGTGTCGCCGCTCCTCGCTCCATCGTTTCCGCCGCCCTCCCTCGTCCCGCCCTGGCAAAGGCTGCTGCCAATGCCATTCCCCGTGTGACTCTGTCCTCCGCCCCCGTCCGGGGTGTCAAGACCATCTCCTTTGCCGGTCACGAGGAGACCGTCTACGAGCGTGGGGATTGGCCCCGGGAGAAGCTCCAGGAGTACTTCAAGAATGACACCCTGGCTCTTATTGGGTACGGCTCCCAGGGTCACGGTCAGGGTCTGAACCTGCGTGATCAGGGCCTCAATGTTATCGTCGGTGTCCGCAAGGACGGTGCTTCCTGGAAGGAGGCCGTCCAGGATGGTTGGGTTCCCGGCAAGAACCTGTTCGACGTCAACACCGCCATCGAGAAGGGTACCATCGTCATGAACCTCCTCTCTGACGCTGCCCAGTCCGAGACCTGGCCCACCATCAAGCCCCTGATCACCAAGGGCAAGACCCTCTACTTCTCCCACGGTTTCTCCCCCGTCTTCAAGGACCTCACCAAGGTCGAGGTCCCCAAGGATGTTGACGTCATCCTTGTCGCCCCCAAGGGTTCCGGCCGTACCGTCCGCACCCTCTTCCGCGAGGGCCGTGGTATCAACTCCTCCATCGCTGTCTACCAGGACGTCACCGGCCAGGCCAAGGAGAGGGCCATCGCCATGGGTGTTGCCGTCGGTTCCGGCTACCTCTACGAGACCACCTTCGAGAAGGAGGTCTACTCCGACCTCTACGGTGAGCGTGGTTGCCTGATGGGTGGTATCCACGGTATGTTCCTCGCCCAGTACGAGGTCCTCCGTGAGCGTGGCCACAGCCCCTCCGAGGCTTTCAACGAGACCGTCGAGGAGGCCACCCAGTCCCTCTACCCCCTCATCGGTGCCAACGGCATGGACTGGATGTACGCAGCCTGCTCCACCACCGCCCGCCGTGGCGCCATCGACTGGTCCAGCCGCTTCAAGGACAACCTCAAGCCCCTCTTCAACGAGCTCTACGACAGCGTGCGTGACGGCACCGAGACCCAGCGCTCTCTGGACTACAACTCGCAGAAGGACTACCGGGAGAAGTACGAGAAGGAGATGCAGGACATCCGCGAACTTGAGATCTGGCGCGCTGGAAAGGCCGTCCGCTCCCTCCGCCCCGAGAACCAGAAATAAATGTAATATACATTGGGATTTGGGAAAAAGTTATGACTGTACTATGATGCCTTGTTATACTTCCATTACTTAATTCATTTGATACCTGTTCCAACCATGACTCACGTAGGAAACAGTATATCCGTAATGATCTAAAACCCCAAACCTAACCAGAACTCCAACACCTAAAGATACAACTCCTATCAACCCGAAACAACCAACCATCCATACCCTCATCACATCAGGAAGAACCAAACCTAGGCAATCCCCCGAGAAACCCCAGCACACCAAACCATCCACCCAACTCCAAACCAACAGCGAGAGGTATACATGTGGGGACACGAGGTAAAGCGAAACCCGCGTAGCGGATTTACAGTGCAGATAGTGCAAGTTTAATCGATATAAAGCATGCATTAGTCCCGACTAGTCAGGACGGAGGAATGGATAGACTTTTTGGAGCTGTAGCTTCGGTTCTTGGGTGATCTGAGTTGGATTTGTGGGTTGGGGTGTTATGGCTGTATGTTTTCTTATAGATTAAAGTACTGTTATCTGATCTGATATGCGAATTGGACGATTACGGTGGTTGATGGGTTGAGGGTGGTCGGGTATTCTTTGAATCATACTAGTACATTAGGGTTTGCTTGATGGTATACGGTAAATATGTGTTGAAGTAAGTACTGGTGTCTGTCAGGCTGTCTAATGTATACCGATATGGATGAGGAAATGATTCTATACCCCCCCCGCCCTCCAAAACAAGATTCTAGTATTGCCAAGTATTCCGATGAAGAACGACAGATGAGACCGGTATGTAAATCCGCGTCAGCTTGGCGTGCGCACGTAATCTCAACGCACAACGGGCCGACACCATGCATGCAGATGTCGCCGAGGATAGTAGACGCCGATACATTCCCTCCACTCCATGTCCTCGGGCGTGGTCTGGTCTATCGTCATATCAAAGCAGCGGATCATCATCGCGAACGCCACGTATAGTTCAGCCCAGGCTAGATTGACGCCGAAGCACATGCGCGGACCCCGACTAAAGGGCACGAGCCATTGTTCCAGCTCGCCGGCGCCGTCATCCAGCCATCGGTCCGGGATGAAGGAGGACGGGTTGGAGAAGACGTCCTCGGACTGATGGACGTGGATACTGGCCATTCCGACGATCGTGCCGGGCGGAATCTGCTCGCCCGATATCACGGCTCCGGGATGGGGCACTACGCGTGTCAGAGAGGCGGCGAGGGGGAGGTGTCGAAGGGATTCTTTGATGGTTGCGGTGAGGAGGGGGAGTGATTCTAGTTGTTTCAGTCGAGGGGCGCGGTGGAGGTCAGGCCAGACTGTGAGCAATTCGGATTTGAGTCGGGAGAGCGTCTGGGGCTGGTTGAGGAGGTTCCAGAGTCCTACGACCAATGTATCGGCTACGGTGATTGCACCGGCGAAAATGATGGTGAAGCCCTCGTCCTGCAGCTCGGTGTAGTCGGGGATGATCCTGTTGCGGTGGGTGTCTGCATCTAGCATCCGATGGAAGATTGTCTGATGTGGAGCTTGGTTGAGCTTCTGGGGGTTCTGGAGGACCTTCGCCAGCTCCTCTTCGATCATTGCACGCACCTGGTAGACCCTGGGAGCAAGCTTTTCGGGGTTAGGCAGGACTCTCATGATCAGGCTGGGGGGGATGGAATAGATCAGATCTCGGATGCGTGGGAAGTTCCTTAGGAAAGGAACAGAGCGTAAACTGGCGTCCATTGTAACGACGAGGGGATCCATGAAGTCCGGGGCACTTAAAGCGTTGACGCAGTTGCCGAACGTGAAGCACATGATGGTGTCCAGAGTGAAAGCGCGGAAGGCATGTAGGAAGTCGATTGAGCGCTCTGCGGTATTGGCTTCCCTTATTGCGGAGGCGAGGGTATGCGCCTGCAGAGTTAGTTTCTCATATTGGTGGAGGGGGAAGAAATTACGCACTTTGCTCCATATCAGACTCTCCAGATTGGAGATGGCTTTCTTGGAGAACATCGGCTGGAGGACATCCCGTCGTTCTTTGGCTTCTGCGTACTTGAGGAGGATAAAGGACCCAGACCGTAGCCCGGGGGTTCGGTACAGGCCTTCGTCTTTATCCCATCGCTTGGTTCCATTGTAAATGTCATGATAAGCAGAGGGCTTTCCAAAGTGGAGCTAAGGCAAGTTAGACACGACTGCGGGCATATCAGGGGATCAACACACCTCATTGGGGCCGATGCGAACGATGTGGCCTGCAGGATAGGTTAGTTGACGCCAGTATTGTCCCCAGTCTGCAAGCCTTACCATACTGTTCGTGAAGTCCAAAAAGCACCTGGGCGAGTGTCTCTTGCTTGTACACTTCCTTATACGCCCTCCACCACGTCGTGGCAGCAGCCATGCGAGGTCCTGGGAAACGGTGCAACGGGTGGAAGAAGAGGTTGTAGATAATACGGCACAAGATCAGCAACAGTGCTGTCAGAAGTAATGTCCACACGCTCATCATGCTGTGATCCCTATTCGAGAAATGTGTCCTATCTGAATGTTGAATAGTCAGGCAGAACCCGACCAGGGCATCTGCTCTTTCATATTAATGGCTCTGGCCGTAGCCTAACGAGACCCCCAATACTGGACTTTCCGTCCGTTTGGTATCCCGTCCCACATCATGGCGATTCACCTCGAATGCAGCCATGAGGACGACAGCTCTAACTTGTCCGGTAGGTTGTTAGTCCCGCTAGTATGCAGGATGTTACATCACCTGCGAGGATTTTGTTCCTTTATTCTCGTTTTTCTAGATGTCTCAATTGACATGGGCTAATTCAACAACAGCAACGATCGACAAAGATTGCATGTATCCAAACAAAGCGAGATATGCCCTAATATTAGATTCCGACCTGGGAAAACCACTCCCGTCGCAGACATTGGATGTTAGGATGCTAGGGTTAAGAAAACACATGATAAGTCTTTGTCTGGCAAGCGATCAATCAATCATAAATCATTGTTTCTAAATTGAGCGAGACGACTGCTTGCAGCCTCGAATCGAAAGATTTCTTGAAAGACCGCTGTTTCTTTGTTGTCCCTTTTACGGTGGAACAGTCAATCCTGGTTTTATTTTAGTAGTTATTTTAGTACGATCTTCTTGACAAGGACTCCAGTGGTCTTTCTACTTCCCGGCCTAGAGCATGCAATCGTGCCCAAGATCAGTAAAACCCAAGTCCACTGGATCAATAGTCTCAGGCTATTCTTCTAGCAGAACTCAAGTGCCCAGACTGCGACCTGGAGGAATCCCGTATAGTTAGTTAACAGTTAACTACGTCTACCTACGAAAGGATGAACCAATACAACTCGGGTAAAACTAGTTCTTTACCCGGAGAACGTTATCCGTACTTTCGGGTGCATTCTTGGCTATATCAATGGATTTTATAGTCTGGATGGATCAGGACATGAACGGACAATCCACCACTGGATGTGGAATAGTTCTTGACTTCCTAATCGCAGGAACAAGACTAGTCACTAGAACTTCGACCTTACAGCACAGCGAATCTCCTGATCATGGGCTAATCCACCTCACCTCAGAAGAAGCTACATCGGAGCTTACCCCATGGGTACGTGGAAAGTGGAGACAATATCCAGAATGGGGTAAAATCCAGGGCCCTTATCAGTACGCACAACTGACTATTGATTCAGCCCGGCACGGTCTTCCGACGGACCCCCGGGGGGCTCGAGGATATAAAAGATGGGTGGTTGTCGATTGAGATGGAGGTGTAGGCCAGTCAGTTCTTGTCCCCGGATATCGACATGCAGCTGCAGAACTTCCTCCTCCTTGGTTCCCTGGCGGCAGGGGCTGTGGCTGGGAATTTCCGGAGACAGCCCCGGGCCCTCACAAATGGAACTGCGTGTGGGCGGGTCAGCAGCCAGGTCGCTAAAGCCTTCGCTGCTTCACCGAAAAGTAGGCGCTTATGTGGACTTTGCGTGCTGCTGGAATTATATGTACGGTACACTGACTCCGTCGTGGTCCAGGTCTCCCGGTCGTGGATGGTGAGCTTGCTCTGGCTTGCTTGAAGTCCGTTCCTCTGGGGAAGAGTCAAGCCCTCCAGCTGATGGAGTCGATCCTTCCCTACGTAGAATGGCAGTCGGGTAGACAATCCTATCAATCCGTCACGTTGTAGTCAAGTCAACTAACACCGATGGATCAGATACCTCGTATCTTAAAAACCCACCGCCCGGTTATCTCGAGCCGGCCGTGGATATCTGGGGTGAACTGAACCAGGTGATTGACAACCTCAAGTCGGATGTCTATGCGGGCGAATACGAGTTCCAAGCGGATCTCTTCAGAGTATTCAACCTGGCGCATGACGGTCATTTCCGTTTCTTTCCAGACCTGCTGTCCGGCCCACTAACTTTCCACCGCAACGTCGGTCTGGTTTCCGTCAGTTTGGATGGCAAAGAGAAGCCCCAGGTCTACGTGCACAGTGAGTTGCACCCCCTTATCAGTCCATCCGAGGTCAGACCGGCATGCTAACGGCAACAGCCGACATCGTCGCAAAGGTCGAGAGCGGCCTCGATCCCTCTCCGGTCAAATCGATCAACGGGGAGGATGCGGTGAAATACCTTGAGAAGTGGGCCGAGCTGGGAAGTCTGAACGACCCCGACGCACTCTACAACTCGCTGTTCTTCTCGAAACCCTTCGCAGCAGGCACTCCAGGCTTCGACGGGTACTTTTCAGGAAGTGCCCGCTATGGATATATCTATCCAGGAGCTGAAACAACAATCGGGTTCGTCAATGGGACCCGCAGAGTGTATCGCACCACAGCCCAGATCCAAAGGAACTTCACCGGAGTGACTGATGGACAGAGCATGTATGAAAAGTTCTGCACAGGTCCAACCAGCACGACAACGACAACGACAACGACATCGGCTGCCCCCCAGTCGACAACCCCTGCGGCAATCAAGGCCACGCCAGCACCCGGTTATCCCGATCCCGAAGTCATCAGCTCGGACAATGTCGTCTCTGGCTATTTCCTCAACTCAGACCGGAACTCCGAGGTAGCCGTACTGAGCATGTTATCGTTCGAGCCCGACACGCCCGCCGAGTTCCAAGCCGTCCTCGAAACATTCCTGCGACAGGCAAAAGCCGCAGGGAAGACTAAACTCATCGTCGACCTGTCCGCAAACGGAGGCGGGTACATCCTGCAAGGCTATGACACCTTCCGCCAGCTATTCCCCAATATCGTCCAGGACGGATACACACGCTTCCGCCACACAGAAGCCTTCACCACCTTCGCCAATCAGTTCGCCGCAGTCCTTCCCAAGGTCTTCAACCCGGACACCGCAACCTCCGACGAGATCCAAATGTACGAAAGCCCGATGAACTACCGCTACGACCTGAACTTGACAAACCAGCCGTTCACCTCCATCGAAGAAAAGCTCGGTCCCCATGAATACAACGGCGACGAGTTCACAAGCATCATTCGCTGGAACCTCGAAGACCCCCTGACGACGACCAACGACACATTCGGCGTGGGCATGGAGATCAGCGGCTATGGCAGCCGGCGGAACTTCACGCAGCCTTTTGCGGCCGAGGACATCATCATGCTCTATGACGGCTACTGCGCGTCAACCTGCACGCTTTTCTCCGAGTTCATGCGTCTTCAAGCCGGTGTCAAGAGCGTCGCCATTGGTGGTCGTCCGTCCACGGACCCGATGCAGGGCATTGGAGGTATCAAGGGCTCCAACAATTTCGACTTCGATTACCTCTATTCCCTGGCCCAGTTGGCGATCAACGCTTCTACACCCGATCAGGAACCCCCCGTTAATCTGACGGCTCTGACCCAGTTGACCAATCTGCCTATCCGTCGCTCGCTGGATAACTCGATCAACGTGCGCGACAATATCCTTCGGGATAATCTGGCCGAGGGGCTTCCGTCGCAGTTTGTTTATGAGAAGGCCGATTGCCGTCTGTTCTACGAGCCGGAGATGGTCGTGGATGTCACGGCGATGTGGGAGGCCGCTGCTGATGCGGCATGGGGTAGCAAGGAGTGTGTCAACGGGCACCTCAATCTGAAGAAGCGTACCGTTCCCAGAGCTTCGAGGGCTCAGAAATCGGCGCCGCAGATGATGACCGTCAATGTGCCTGCCAACCCGGTCTCCAATCGTGCGCCTTGGTGGACCCAACACCATGGAACCAAAGTGGCTCTTTGATCATTCAGGAGGCTGGATGAGCCCAAAGCCATGTCTGTTGGACGGTCTTTCTTAGAACCATATGTGATAACGATAGCAGAGTAAGTGGTTCAATTGCTTGTCAGAGAGGAGTAAGCTTATCAGCCGAAATCTATTAGAAAAAAGACCCGTGTCTTACATAGTAATAGTAACATATTAAACAAGAAGAAAGTGAAGCCCACTATCATATAAGGCAGACATACGAGCGCTCTATACATCCGAAATTAGAGTCCGAAATTTCCCGGGCCATTTTGACTCTTGCCAGTTCAGACAGCGAAGACTGGACATCTCTAAGCCATTTATCGGGGGAATGCAGTGAAGCCAGCGTGGTCTGCAACTCATCTTCCGCACTCTTTAGCTTTTCGTCAAGTTTGTAGAGACTGTCTGATCTCCAGTTCTCTGCTGCAGATCTCCACCGGTTGATTTGTGTCTCCCACTCAGTCCTTCTTAGATGGAACTCGTCATCCTCCCGCTCAGACGGATGCGCTGCCGCTTCAACTCGGGCTTGAAAAATCTCGTCTAGTTTTGTCTCCGCTTCCTGGACACCTCTTTGTGCATCAATCAGCTCCCGGTCTTGCCAAGGGGTGTCTTGCTGCCAGTCTTGGTCCACAAATGACTGCCACTTTTGAAGAACGGATTGCCAATCAATCTTGGACCCGCCACGTGGTATGGTCTTGCCTTCGAAGAAGACAAAATCTGATTTCCTAAGCCGAAATCTTTCCATGAAGTCATTGCGCCGCTTGATATTTTCAAAAGTCTGGTCAACAACAGCCCTCTCCGATTCAAGCCAGCATTGAATCTCCTCGTCGCAATTTGCCAAAGACTGCTGTAAACTTCGTTTGGCATCCCCCCATGACTCTACTGCGGAGTTCCATGCCTGTATGTGTGAATGCAGTTTCCGAGGAGTATGCTTCCAATCAACGGCGGTCGATATTAACATGACCTCGGACAACACTAGTTTATTTCTTTGCCAAGCTATCTTGATGGCCTCCCAGCTGTGGCCCAGACGATCATTATCGCGCCTGGCAGCTTCCCAGGTAAGTTGATTGTCTTCGCGAGGCCAACGCTCTGGCTCTTCCAATCGAGCCCAGAGCCTCGAGTACGCGTCATTCCATCTTTCTGCGGAGCTGTGCCACTTGGCTGTCTGATGCTCCCACGCATTGCAGATATCTTCTAGATCAGGTTCGCACTCATATGTATTGTAAAATTGCGGTGCACCATACCATTCTGAGACCAATTTGTAGTACCAAACATCGCGCATTTTTGAGCAACGCTTGTAATACCCCAGGAAGGAGCCAACGGTTTTACGCCAGATGTCCATAGCCTCACCGTCCATTAGGCCATGAACGTAGCAGTCCCCAAGGAGTCTCTGCGGGAGACGCGGTTTTATGGTATAACGATGCAGATCTAGTCCCTGTCTAACCCTTGCCTGTCCGCGGCGGTTGGGTCTAAGGATAAAAGGTGTTCTGCCTCCAGGAAGTATATAGACACGATCACCTTTTTTCATGCTCGTAGGGCCAAGTCCAATTCTACCACGCGCCGTGATAAAGAATCGGCGACGGAATGTGGCCTGCAGAATAGAACTGCGAACGCTAGTCAAGTTACCGACAAGTGCACTGTTCTCCAAGGAATTCTTCCCAAGTCGGCAGGGACGTAGCAATGATTTTTGGCTGTAGTCCCCTACTTCCTTTACAATCCAATTTGCGATAAAATATATGTCTTGCTGAAATAGTCGTCGACATCGGCCCGTCGCAGTATCAGTCAAGAGATCAGCGCACATAGTTCTCTCGAAGTCTTCGCAAGATATGGCCTCTTTTAAGAAGGCAGAGTGGCCGGCAATCAGCGCAAGCCATGACTCGATGGTCGCCATCAATACCTTATCAGACCACATCGTCTCTCCGACTGCCAAAACAGAATCAATTAAAAGTCCTGGCAAAGAGATAACACCGTCCCCATAGTGCCGCAAACACATCGGTCCTCCACGAACGATATAAAAGTTTTCGATGGCTGCAAGGTATTTCGCACGGTTATCGGCATCCTTCTGATACTCCCGGAGCAATTGATCCCAAGGTGAAGAATCTAGAGAAGACCAAAAGTTCATTATCCAGTCGTCGATTATATCCCAAGAGTCGTCTCGCTTTTTCGACTTCTTATGGCAAGGAGTGATTTGCTGACAGATACCACTCCACTCCTCTGACGCTTCCATTTGTACGTAGATCGTAGAATCCCCGCATGCCGCATAGTGCCTTACGTTCTCGACTCGACTCCGTACAAGGCTGTGAAGAACGGAACTCCAATCCGGGACCCACGATGGAAGTGCGTGGTTGTTCTTAAGCGCAAGGTCCCCTGCCAAACCATCCAGTCCCTCGGATCTCGATATAATATCAAGAGTGGTGTCGATGAAGGCCTGTGACTCCGAAATTGAATATATTGGCTCAATAGAAGGCCCATCTTTTGCAAGGCCAAGTAGAGCATAGACTCTATCCCTGGAGTCTGTCGCCTCTCGACCACTAAATTGTCGAAGGAGCTGCAGTAACGTTATCTGCTCAGTGCTGTGCCATCGTTGTCTTATGGATTCGATACCGCGAATTTGTTGTGAGAATGCAGCTAAGATCTTCAGATCATCAGCAACCAGTCGTCGAAGCCACATCTGAGGATCGTTATGCAGACGATTCGCGGCTTGAACGAACATCTCCCATGGTGCGATCATAGAGCCATACAGGACCATAATTTTGCTAGGGACGACCACCTCTTGGATGACCCAGACCCGTTTCCACCATCGAACTGCAAACAGGAACAATCTTAGTGCTTCCAGGACATGCGTTAAAGACGACTGACCCTCGCTATTGTGGAGGAAAAGGCAATCCGGGTAATTATCTTCTGCCAGGAGTCGAATGAAACAAAAGAGATGACTACCACTGTGACTGGGTCTTCGCCATACGTAACCTGGTTTGGTATTGTTCTGAGCCGAGGCGCATTCACATTGATAGGGAGTTACTGGATGTGATATCGCGGCTCTAGAAGACGACGTCGTCTTGAATGACTCGGAAAAGCTCGGCGGAATGGCATCGCCCATGTAAAGAACAACTTCTTGACTTTGAGCGAAGATCTGCCTCATCAATTTCACTTGCTTGGTCTTCTCTTCGTCATCTGATTGGTTTATGCAGACTGCATCCACCCACAGCCAGATCGAATCACGGTCATTTCGTAGCTGGCGTAGGGGTCGTTCAAGATGTGGACTGATTCTTATCGGAGAACCGTTTAGGTCAATTGGTTGTGAGAACTTTGCCAGGCCCCATGCGTAGGATAAGGCCTTGTATTTGAAATGATAGTCGCTAAGGCAGACAATATGCGATTCACACCGTATCGGGTCAGACCAGTTTCCGGGCAGAAGTTTGATCACACGGATCTCATTCGATCGGAGTTTTCCCAAGTGCTCCATTGATTGAGGGTTCCAAGGTATAGTAGTGATAGAAGAATGTGGCCGAGGAAGTTGGCCAAACAGCAGCTATATGGAAGTTGCGAAAGACAACGTCGCTTATACAAAGCATCACCTGCTTGGTTTTCAGCACATTCAGGATTAATTCAGGGGGGAATCGATCGTTATTTATATGCCTGGAAGAAAGACGTCATTTTTCTTTTCTTTTCTTTTTCCTAGGCAGTGCTGGTATTTTGTGACTGAGCCACCATGGATGTGGAGGTGCACCGCGACTCAACTTTCTGCATTGCCACGTCATCTGACATTGGATACTAGGTTCGTATTGGAGCTTTGAGGAACGAGTGCTACATCTTGGCGGTTCTTATGGCAACCTTTTGTGGGCTCCATCCATTCGATCCAGCTTTCCAGGGGGCGATGACCAGTATTAACCCCAGAAGCCCCGCCGTGGTGTTTTAAGACGATGGCACGGATATCAAGAAACTGAGCAAACAGCGTTACAGGGCCCGCCCCCCAGTCTAGCTGCTTATCTCGCCTCAATGCAAAAGGTCCTCAAGAGTGGAGTTGATTGCACGAAGTACCCCATCATACATAATGCTACTATCACGGAAGGTTCCTGTAAAAATGGCTTCATCTCGGATAGGGAAGAGCACTGAGCGAAATCTGCGAGCAACCGGTTTCAAGCGCTCACATGATGGTGGAAACTCATTAATGATATCTTCGAACCCATTCTTATCCATATGACCTCTTTTCACATCAGCGATATCTTCGTAGGTTCCGGTATACCACTTTTGCAACCGACTAGCAGACGCTCGTTTCCGTGCAGACTCGGAGCTCGTGACTGGCGCGTTCACATCTCTGGGTTGTTGTGGGCCATAGCGAATGCAGGCCCATAACAGAACATACAAGAATGACTCCAGATCATGTCGATATGTATGACCCTTCCCTCGTAGAATTTCTATCGCCATGAACTGCATAGTACCAGTGCGATGGGTTGCTCCGCTTGGGCCGGAGTCCAGATCCTTAGCGAGGTCCAAGTCAATAAGACGACCTTCCGGCTGCCCAGCCTTATTCCGCGAGATAATCAGGTTACTGTCGGAGATATCCCTGTGCAGAATATTTCCCTGGACGAATAATGACCGGTGGGCAGAAATACAATCTCGGATTACAATAAGTAACTCTGTATCGGAAGTAAACGAGGATAGAGGATGGCCTGCAGGCGAGATAACCAGGCAACAATGCACGCGATTACCGTATGTTTCAGAGTCTTGCCCAGCCAAACTATCAACGACAGAGCGAGCGGTGGTAGGGGCAGTTTCAGCTTCCCGACTTGTTAATGGACTGCTGTCGATTGATCTTGGTCTCTTTGGTCTTCCTGCAACCAAGCCGTCACCTTGTCTTTTTCGAGACGCTGATCGCGACAAACTATGGTTGATTTCCGCCTGTCTGCCTCCAAGTCGACCCATTCCGCGAGAGCGAGACCCTCTTTGTGAACTTCTGCCTGAGGTTCGAGACCCAGGATCTACCCAGAGGCTTCTTCTCGACAACCGACGAGGCGGGCCAAATTGTAGGCCATGCCGCAAGTAGCCGGTGGTGTCGGGATTTCCATCAATGACTACATCCTGATGGCAGATGACTGTGGCAATACCTTCGACGCCGCGACTCAACGCCAACTCCAATAGGTCTCCCTCTTTTTGTCGTTGATCAGAGGGCCAAGAAAACTTTACAACATACTCCCAATCGTTCCCATCAGAAGGCTTTGCAAGAAAGCAGGTCGTTCCGCGGCAGACGATTGCCGACTGTGAGGAAAGGGGTTTTTCATTCAACTCAATCTTCATCTGATCACATAGGATAAATCTTCTCCCACTGGGAATAGTCTGAATGAAAGTGTTGAGGCCAAGCTCTGCGCCAGTCATGGAGGCGTAGCCTGCAAGTACGCTGACGAACCTTTCCGGCTCTCTGTGGATGTTGAAGCTATGCGAGCTGTAGACACCTGAGCGGTCAAACATCCATAATCGCATCAAGGGCCCGCAGATCGTGAAAGCATGAACAAATCGACGACCAGATTGGCTTCCGAAAACCTCACGGGCATAGCCGGCCAACTGGACAAGAGTGCTAGTCCACGTATCTGCATCGATATTTGACTTATGTTCCCCGATCACCAGTACATCGGACCAAGAATGATCCCTATCGGCAATGTTCGCCGGGGCAAGAAAGATATCCAGTTTACGGCCGGCTTCTGATCCCAATAATTCCTTGTTTGCAGAGGTTCGAAATTTGAGGGGAAGATGTTGAAGCACCGTCTCCTGAAACCCGAGAAACCATTTGAAAAAGGGGTCTTGAAGTGGCGGGTCCGGCCAATCCTTCCATCCAGCTGGACCATACAATACCTTGGACCGTTCATAGCAGGAATTTGCGGGGGTTTCTTTTGCATTGTGGACGAAGAAGTGTTCGTAGAATCCTCCGACGTTGTCGAACACACGATCATATAGCTCCTCCAAAATACGTTGGTCGACTTGATCATGTGTTTGTTCCGCACCTCTCTGTTCGGCGGAACTCGGGCGGAAAGGAGTATCAAGGTCATGGTGTTGGATCGTGGCCGGAGGAGTAGTCGGGTGTGATTTCGCAATCAGTTCCAGCGCCGCGGACCATACTTGAGTACTCGACGCACGGCGGTCGAGGGCAACTTTGAGAAGAGGTAACGCAGGAGTGATGTCGATGTCCTGCGAGTTCACGCGGATGAGATGGGACAGGTCACTTATAAGGTCACATTTTGCGCCAGCGGATTGCTTCAAGACTGCTAATTGTAGCACTAAAAGAAGCTGAAGGAGTATGACCCTACACTCTTAACGCCATTAGTCGTTTTTGGTAGAATAATGCCCTGACGACCTACTTTCGCCATCGAGAAGAATTTCATCAACCTCGTCTTGTGCTCCTGTAAAGAACGCCGACCGAAGATCCTCCAAGGCGAGCTGAGGGTGATTGTTTGTCGACGACGATGTAAGATCGTTGTGATCACCTTCCGACGTCGAAGCCATCCACGTAGGCAGTGCGTGCCCGAGTACTTAACACAGGATGGTAGGAAGGGCTCCTGTCCAAGTGCCCTGTGCAGTCTAGTGATAGATACACTAAAACAATGGTGACAGTGCAACAGGATTGGTCAATGCAGTAGTATTATAGCAGTGTGGAGTAGGTCAGTTATGAGGAGGCACTGCGACAAGACGTTGACGAGGACTGACTGTGTATATCACGTGATCCAAATGGGCCATATAATTTCAAATGCACCGAAGATATGCACTTGTTAGGTACGGAGAGAACATCTCTAGAGATAGGAAGTACAGTACAATCTCTACCTCTTGATTGGTGAATTGTACTATACAAGTACGATCCAAGTAAACGACATCAAGTGTTCGGGAATAACCTCCACCTTATCAATCAACCGAGAACCCCACCAGAGAAAGAGTCATAAACTACTCCGTACCCCGAACCTCCAACTTCCACCATCCCAACTCCAAAAAAAAGAGAAAGAAGAAAGGAAAGAAAATAAAGTAGAAATGGACCCCAAATCCCAATCCCAATCCCTTACACCTCCCAAAATCCACGCCGCCTACAACCTCATAAAACCCTACATCCACCGCACTCCCCTCCTAACCAACCAAACCCTGAACGCCATCGCCTCCACACCCCAGACCCCGGAAGCGCGAAAGGGAACCTCTGACGAGAACCAAGCCCCCGCAGCCCCGACCATCCGGTTCTTCTTCAAATGCGAGAACCAGCAGCGGATTGGTGCCTTTAAGGCGCGCGGCGCCTTTCATGCCTTACTTCGGTTGATTGAGGATCGGGGTGAAGAGGAGGTGCAGAGGAGGGGAGTGGTTACGCATAGTTCGGGTACTGTCCTTCGTCGATGCTCTCTTGGGAGGTGGATTAATCAGAGATAGGAAACCATGCTCAAGCACTCGCCCTGGCGGCCCATACGCTCCAGATCCCTGCTTATATCGTCATGCCTCGTATCAGTACGGCATCCAAGATCGCGGGGACGATGGCGTACGCTACGAAAGTGGTCTTTAGCGGGTCAACGAGCACGGAACGTGAAGCGGTGGTCGCCCAGGTGCAGGCGGAAACGGACGCCATCTTGGTTCCGCCGTATGACGATTTCAACGTTATCTGTGGGCAGGGCACGACGGCACTGGAATTAGAAGAACAGTACCTGGATCTCGTGGCGCAGAATCCACAGCTGAATGTCCACGGCCAGCGGGGATCTGGTCTGGATGCGGTGATTACGCCGATTGGGGGTGGAGGCTTGAATGCCGGGGTGGCGACCTTCTTTTCCAATAAGAGGACCAAGGTGTTTGGAGCTGAGCCGAGCTTTGAAGGGGCCGATGATTGTCGGCGTGGGTTGGAGCAGGGCGAACGGGTTACGAGTGTGAAGTCGTTGACGATTGGGGATGGGTTGCGGACGCCGGTGGGACGGTTGAACTGGGAGGTGATTTCGGATAAGAACAAGGTGGAAGGCGTGTTTGCCGTGACGGAGGAGCAGATCAAGGCAGCCATGCGGTTGGTCTTGGAGCGGGTGAAGGTGGTGGTTGAGCCCAGTGCGGTGGTGGGATTGGCGGTTTGTCTGTTTAATGAGGATTTTCGCAGGATGGTGGAAAGGGAGGGCGGCGAGGAGGGTTGGGATATCGGGATTGTCTTCAGTGGAGGAAATACCACGGTGGAGGCGATTGCGAAGTTATTTGGTTGATTCATAATAGAGATGCCCGTATCAATCGAAATCCACTCCGTCTGTCCCAACGGAAAACCCAAACATCCCTCCATTCTTGTCGTCCAAACCCTCCAGCACTCGTCTCGGCCAGTCCTCCCGGCCCCAACCGTTCACCCACCCTACGAATCGTCCCTTCATGACTACTTCCTGCCGCATAGGGGCCTCCCGCTGCGCCTCATGAACCGTCATCGCAGGCGGGAAAGGCCTCACCATCTCCCGCTGAACAACAAGCCGTAGAGTCGGAAACGCTCCCCAGGGCCCCGGAAGCGAAGACCGAAAGGATGGAGTCCTCGAGACAGGGACATCCGAGGGATCGAAAAGAGCAAAGGGTCCAGAAGTTCGGGCCGTAGACATCTGATCAGGCATCGACCTGCCACTCCACGCAATGGTGGTATAAACAACTGCGCAGCTGAATAATCGTTGTAATCGTTTCAGTTCCGCGACTAGATCGGCGTACATGTCGAAAAGGTAGAAGCTCTTCTTTTCGCGTCGTTCGCACTCAATCTCTTCGTAAGGGCGTCCGATATCCTCTGTACGTGCGACTTCATCGTGCAACTTGTCTTGCCAGAAGAAAGCGCTTGCGCTGTCGATAATGATGGCATGGAGCGGACGAGTGGACGACAGATGTCGCGTCAGGTCCAAAAGGTAGGTATCCATGGATTGCAAGGTGGATAGAAGCGCGGGGGAGGACTGAGGGCGGAAGACATGAACATGTTGCAGAGAGGTTACCAGCAGGGTGTCGAGGTCTTCCTGGGAATACCCAGGTATTTGTTCTACGGCTGATACGCCTGCAGACTCTGCGTTCTCCTGCTGAGTGTTGAATTTCTTGCAGACAATTCTCCGTGTCACGGCCATAAGTCGCCCGGCGTCAAAGCGGCCGTCCACGTCGATAAAGATTACTGCAGATTCTCGTCCATCCAGTTTCACGCCGTTGAATTCAGACGGTAAGATCGCGACGGCGGTCAGATAGTAGAGAGTCTGCGTCTTGCCTGCGCCGGACGACGTGCTCGAAATCTCCACGACTGGGTCAGTACTTTTTATGCGGACCGGTGGATGGACTGGCTCTCTGGGGTAAGTGTTCAGATCATGTTCTACCTGGGGTTGAATGGGCGGTCCTTCCTGATAGACTTGCTCTTGCTCGGCTTGGTCAGCCGTAACCATCGGCTCTGGGGGTTGATGGTGTGCTTGTGTCTCCAGAAGAGAAGCCGGTGATGGTATAAAGACTCCCAGCAGGTCGTCAAGTGCTTGTATCCCAAGAGGCTGTCTGGTGTGATTGCTACTCGCAACGAAACAATTCAAATCATGCAGAAGCTACCAGGACATTAGAACACTCCCCTTTCATAGAGTGAAAAGTCCGACTAAGAGAAATAGACCAACCTCATCCAAACCCTCCTCATACACCTCCCCCAGCAATTTCTCCCCAAAGCTGGCGGCCATTCTGACGGCCTCATGAATGCTCTAGCATTTTAAAGCAACATAATCAGATCAGTCCCCTGTCGTGTTATCATCCTCAGTGAATATAAATCCCACACACGTGAGTTAGTGGTGAGGGCATCAGAGAGTGGAAGGAAGTAAAGAAGATACAGTGATTTCTATCAATTTAATACTAATTTGTCCGCGCTCCGACAACTCGTTCCCGCTCATCACTCAATGGATTCATTCCTCATTTCCTCCTCCCGCAGCCCACAACCCACAATTACTACCCTTATTCAAACCACTGATCCATTAATTTACCCGAAATCGATATAATTAAAATCAAAATAGAATTGAAGAATGGCCCCCCTAGTCCCCATATTTTCCGCCGAAACACTCCCCGACCATGTCAGCATCGTGCGCAAAAACTTCCAAGAGCGACGTCGCAAGGGTGGTCCCGTCGAGCTGGAGAAATGCAAGCTTCTAGAAATGGTGCAATACTCGTGTAATCCCCCGCAGGATGGGATTCCCCCACCGGGAGTGGTGGTCTGCAAGCCGGTGGTGCGGTTGTTCAGACGGTAAAGCTGGATTGCTTTCTTCGGTCCTGATGGTGTTGCTGACGGTGGTTTTAGGTGTGCCAATGGGTTGACGGTTGAAACGACAGCGTGGGAACCGATCAGGTTAGAGGAAGAAGCGAAGCGCAAGGCTGCAGAAAACAGCTCGAAAGGGGAGGACAGGGACAAGTGAAGGGCCGACCGGACATGCATACGACGGAGTTGGATGGGCGTTCGTTCTACTGGTTCTCGATGATCTCTGCTCATATCGCTCAATGCTATATTAAATTCTGCTCCATGGGTATCTTCTCGATTACGGCTATAAAACACAAATCAAACGCCCAACGCCATCCGATTTCTTTTGGCCTCGTCCAAATCAATCATGTGCTCACCCAGCTGTCCACTCGCGAAATTTCCGGTGCTTCCTTGTTCCCCGAAGGTCTTTCCTCGGACCTTCGATTCCCAGTCGTCGTTCGACGCCAGAAATCCCGTTCACAGTTAATGATGGGCGGCAGCTCGATGCTCAGCGACACCTTGTTGCGGGCTGGTTTCGCCTCCGGGTCGACCGCACCGGAGTCGATCTCCATGGGGACAGCAGCACCCGGAACCGTCGTGTTCTTCTGCATCTTCTTCGCAACCCCTTTGAACGTCTTCTCAAACATACTATCCATGGTCTCCGTCCTCCGACCCCACGGCTTCTTATCCCGACCAGACGAACCAAGTTGATTATCTTTGAACGCTGCGCGGGCAAGTTTGCGCAAAGCCTCCTCGCCATGTCGTCCATCCTCCGTGGCGCGCTCCCGGATCTTCCGCGGGTCCTGTTCGCGCTCCGTGAAGACGGGGGTATGCCGGTAGGTATGTTTACTGGGGAATTCAGGGAAATGCTTCGGGATGTACGCGCTTCTGGCACGGTCATCCTCGCCACTGAGCTGCGGGCCCAAGGAAGGTAATATCTTAAAGGAATCATCCTCTTCCGGCGGGGGGCTGGGCAAGAGCGTCGGGACGGGTTCAACGGTCGGTAGAGTTTTCACATGCGGAAGGAGATCGTCCACGCGCACGCGGTGTTTTCTCAAGGCATGTTCGAAATCATGGGGGACCGGTTGGATGCGACGGGATGAGAGCATCGATTGGCGCACATATGACGCGAACCTCAGCAAATCTAATAACACAAGCCTAGTCAATCTCTTTTTGCCTCACAGTTTCAGATCCACCTTAGAAAAGCATACACTCCTCGGTCGCATCGCGAAAACTTTCTAGCGCAGCTGGATCGGCCAAGTCAAATCCTGATTCTCGTAAAGCCTGTCCGATTGAACGGTTCATGAGGTGGTCGATGTAGGCATCATCCGTGATGGCGGGCTCGGGAAGCGCAGGGTTCACGGGCGTCTGCAACCGATGATGATGATGATATGAGCGCATTACGCGCTTGGTGTCGGGGACATTCGGCTGCTCCGGCAGCGACGACAAGGGGCGCTTTACCTTCGGCTCAGAGGCGAGCATGGCGGGAATATGTTGATGTCGTGGAGAAAGGCCGAAAATGACGGAGAAACAGCACGTCTGCGGGTCACGTGTGCTTGTCTGCCTAAGGCAGCGAACCATAGAAGTACTGCCACATACTTAGACATACCATCGTCTATACAAATGAAACCTTGAATTAGAAACAAAAAAAAGAAAAAAGAAAAAAAAAAGGAAATAATCCCCCACGAACTAAATTACCCAATCTCACAAACCCCCCAACCCCGAAACCTAATAAACCAAACCCAAGAAGCAACACGGGAGTAACCCAACCAGTCAGGCCACTGAAAGCGGTCGCTTACGGAACGGCAGGAAACGCATCAACCTCGACTTCAACTTCCATCACCAACATCAACCACCACACTGTGCCTCTCCGCTCCTCTCAGCCCGCACAACCACCACCCAAGCAGTCCCCATTTCCATCTGAATCGCCAAATCTCCACTTCCCCAACAATCACATATCACAAATCACCCACAATGGCCGCCCTCGCCCCCATCACCGGCGTACGCTCAACCCCCGACCTACGCCCCCAAGCAAACTAACAAAAAAGCAGATGCTCCGCCGAAGCCTCGTCCTCGACCTGAGCACCGCCTTCGGTAAGCCCCCAATTCCGCGCAGATAAAGACACCCCCAAGAACCAACCTTCCTGATATCAACTCCCAGGTTTCGGTACTACCTTCGGCTACCTGTGGTGGTACGGTACGTATCCATCTTTCAATTGCCCTCCCTGGGTGTTCCTTATCTAACATGATGGGGGGAAATCAAGGCTACCACCTCCCCCGCGTCCGTGCCCGTGACACCTACTACACCCGTCTGGAGCAGGAGCGCGCCGCTGCGCAGGAGTAGATTGTGTACTTCATACGTGACTCCCATCTGCGGCTCGGCTCGACTTGGTTGAATGCTCGGCTCTTTTCGCCGGTTGGGGTTGGGGTTGGGATCTTTACGGGGAATCGGTGGAGAGGGAGAGCTCGGTTGGGTTGGGTTGCTGGGCTGATATGTTTATATGGGAGGGTTTGAATTGAATGTGAAGTACTGATTTTCTCGAGTTGATTTATATGGGTTAGATGTTTGAATAGGGCTGTATATATACTGGGTTCTGAGAGTTCCTGGTTGTTTCTTTGGGGTGTGGTGGTAAGTTGTAGAAAGTTGTGATATGTGGTCTAGTGTCTGGGGTAATCCCATCACTTCCGTTTAGATGAGAACAGCGGATATTGGATCTACAGCCCAAACACACCAAGCAGAGTCATTTCTTTCGTAAGATTCTATCCAGTCGCTAATTGTTCCATAAGTATAATGCAAAGGTTCTCAAGAAAAACGTTCAGCACCTCCAATCCCGTATGCATGTCCATCGCCATATCTCCATAATGCTAACCTCAAAGATGATCACTCGTTCACCCGATTTGATATGCAGGAAAGACCCCAGTCCGGTAGGGAACGGCGAAACTGAGCTCAGTGACACTCAATAGCCACTTATCGATCTACTGATGACTATATAGTCCTTATTTCATCACACGCTCGTAATGTACACTCCGCACAGTGCCTCCTGCCATTGATGCCCGCACGTTCCGTTTGAAGGCATCCCGATTTTGACGTAGATCGTCGGCCGCTTCTTTATTCAGAGGATCGGAAGCATTTGGCTCGAGGAATAAGAACTAGAGAAATCAGCATACACCACCAAGCAAACCCTCCCCTCCCTCCAACCCTCAGAAGTCATCGAGACCCAAAAAAAAACTAACCTGCATCCCCACAATAACAGCATTCAAGTTCAGCACCGGCTTCCAATCCTCCCTCAAGATATTCAAGCAAACGTTCCCCTCAAGATCGATATTCGGATGGTAGATCTTCTGCGTACACTTGACTTTCGGAGGATCATGGGGGAAGTTCTGGTTGACGGAGAAACTGAAATGGAAGGCACCGCCTTTATACATGCCCTCGTCGGGCTCGATGGTGAGGGTAAAGTTCAGGATGTCGTCGGGGTTCGGAAAAGACATTTTCATCGTGCTTCCGAGGGTGAGTTCTTGGAGGTCTGTTTACCATTTGGGTATTAGTTTGTATCCACGAAGTTTCCCAGGTGGGAAGATGGGGTCATGGTGTGTTGTTCCGTGGAATCGGACCACGAGGAGGGGTTGGTTTTACGTACCCCGCTGCACACGCAGCTGAGCGGCAGTGACCTTCTTTTTCTTCTTTCCGCCAGCACCTTCAGCATTTTCAGCTTGCTGTTGCTGTTGTTTCTGTAGTAGTCGGGTCAGTTATCGGGGGCATCGTGCTCCGATCAGGAATCATGAGCGTACCATCGACCATATCTTCAACATGATGGAGGAACGCCACAGGCCGGTGGATCGATCAGCTACGTTTGAGAGAGGAGCAAGGACCAGAGCGAGGGGACGAGACAATAACCGTTATAAATAGGGATCGGGGACGACAAACAAACAATGAGGGACAATCACACCTGAGGCGCAACAGCAACGAAGGCGGAGAAGCGACTTGAAGTTAGACGCCATGCGCCAAGCCCTCACACAACGGTTCTAACCTCATTTGTCACGGACACAGACTGCCATCAAATGCACCCTAGAAGTAGTATTCTAACCGCTAAGACTGTATAGAAAACATAATGGCCTGCAGCCGTCTCGACCGCCTAATCCAACCCATGATAACGAAAAAGAAAAACAGGGACAGCTAATCGAAACACAGAAAGAACGGATCGTATGTAGAATACAAAAATTGCAACAAAAATGTGCCAAAGAATAACTCCTCGAGCCCCTGGAATCCACACGGGGAACAAGACACCCAGTTTTCATTACAAGTCGTGCCTCCTTTTTACCGACGAGCGAAACAGCACATGAGACCCGTCTTGCCGAGGAACCAACAGGCACCAATGAAACGGACCAGCGCGACGGCAGCGTTCGACCACAGCAGAGCCTGGAAGAAACGCGACGTACGGTCGGTGGCAGAGTTCTGGGAAGAAAAGTCAGTACATCGATTCGGCCAAGAGTACTGGAACGACGATGGTGATTGGTTATACGTACCGTGAATCCAAACTTATCCACACCGTCACTGGTGATGCAAACGGCCAAGAAGGCGTTGCTGAAGATCCACAAGGTCACGAGTCGCGTACGGAAACTCTTGTAGGAATCATCCAACGTTTTCTCTTCATTCTCCACAGGGGGCACGTAGGGAGTGAGAGCACGCTTCACAGTGGCTTCGAACTGACTATCAATATCAGCCTGGGGCTTGTCGATTTCTTCAATAACGGCTTCCTTGCCGCCCTCCTCCTTCGTGGTCGTCGCAGAGGGGAGAGCATCGGCTTTGTCGGCACCCTTGGTACCCCACGAGACATCGTGCCAGTTGCTGAAGGCATACACGTTCAGGACGTTGATGTAAGACGACTGAACGAACATATAGGCGGGGAACGAGGTGAACATGTGCCAGGGGTCCAGGTACATGAACGACGCGACGAAGTAGAGACCGAAAGTAGCAGCCAGGGCGATGATAATGATACCAGCCCCAGAAGACGAGAAGAATGATTTGAGGAAGGCACCGACACCATCGGTGGTGTTGAAATCCATCGGTGCACTTCCAGTAAATGCACGAACGACCAGGTACATAGCGTCGATGACAATGTACGTCTGGATGAGACCGAACACAACAAAAGAGGCAAGGTACGAGAAGCGAGATCCCTTGGGACGGTTACCGAGAGCCAGAATGAACTGCAAGAGCAAAAAGCCCAGGTAAATATATTTCACGATGGTGTTGATGATAGGGGTCGCCGATTTGCCAAATGGGAAACCGGTGTGGTTGTTATTGTCATTGGGAGTTCCGACCAAGTCCATGATGACCGTGGTGGTCAACCAGTAGGATGCTGTGGAGATGGTTAGGAATTCCTCATTCGTGAGTCAAGCTAGGAAAGGAAGGGGTACTCACCCAGAGAGAACCATGTCAGGACAGTGTTGAAAACGTTGTACAACATCTGAATGTGCAAGAAGAACATACGAAGGATGTTATGTCCACTCTTGTACATACGACCGAAATGCAGAAGGGAATAGAGACCGGCAGCGAAAGAACCGTTCAACCAACGACGACGTTGGGAAATGAATTCAGCGACACCTTCCGGCACATCGGTTTCACCCTTGGAAGCCTTGACATAGGACAAGTGCCATTTGGAGCCAGCTTTAGCAACCAACTCGAAACAGAGGATACGATCTTCGGCCAAGAACATGTTCTTCTTGAAAATGTTCATACCCTCGATACCCTTCTTACCCAGCTGTTTAGAAAGGGTATGATCACCATGGAAATATTGTTCAAGAGGACGGCCCATAATAGCAC
The DNA here is from genome assembly GCA_009193565.1 of Aspergillus coremiiformis. Classification (NCBI taxonomy): domain Eukaryota; kingdom Fungi; phylum Ascomycota; class Eurotiomycetes; order Eurotiales; family Aspergillaceae; genus Aspergillus; species Aspergillus coremiiformis. The sequence continues at coordinate 37,716 of ML739066.1, read as the reverse complement.
GGAAACGATAGGCAGAGAAAGCACCAGGCAACACACTGACATAACCGAATGAGCTCTCCAGGGGCTTGTCGAGAATATTACTGATTTTATATTCGAAGTTTTGAGCAGCGACAAGGGGATTGATCAAGTTCTTCCAACCTTGACCCAACATAGCGTGGATTTCACCACAAGCACCTCCCAGATCCTTGTCGTTATAGAAACCCTCCCACAGTGCCAAGAGCGACTTTTGGCCAGGCTTCGTACCAGCATCCAGAAGAATACAAACTTCTGGGTTCAGGATGCGACCAAAGGCGTTGAACAGCCATCTGTGCGAGTTGATCTTCTTGCTGTTCTTCTGCTTCAAACAGAACATCATCTGCACGGGGGGAAGGGTGCTGGGGCCATCATCGGTGGGTCGGATCAGTTGCTGATTAGGTGTCACGGACAATTGCGTCGTGTATTCAAACTATTTTTCGTTAGGGGGTGCCCATCCGCCTTAAAAGACTCGATCACACTTACAACATGGGCCACAGTTTCTTTCCCATCGACATCACGCTTCATGACACCGTCCTGATAGATACCGATCGTGGCCAGGACATCCAAAGTATCCTTATCACAGGGGTCGATACCATCAAAGACCAAGGCAACCACAATCTTCTGCCAGGCAGGTCCACCCTTGTTCCAGAACTCAGACTTCTTGAGGTTTACAATGTCGCGAATGTTCTGCATCACACCGTGCAGTGTACGAGAGGTGAGGGTCTTGTCTTCGTTGTAGTAGGTGATCGCGATCAACAACTCAGTGTGTCTGTTGTACATGGCTGGGCGCAGATTGTAACCATTGTGAAGGGTGAAGTCATTAGGATCACACGTCGCAGCGGTGTCTAATGAATGGCGCCGAAACACATATTAGCTTCAATGCGACACTGGGTATACGGTACTCTACTCACATCGCATGTGGGTAAACTCCTCGCTGCCGCCCTCCAGATCGTTCCTGTATTTAGCCTGGATGGCGTTCTGGATGGCACTGGGGACCGGGTAATCGACACTCAGAACGGAACCCTGGACCAGCTTAACCTTTCTGGTGGCATAACGTCGGAGGCCGCCAGCACCTCCTGGAGCCTGTCGCTGGCGCCATGCCTCCGTGGATGAGGTCTCACTCCGAGCATAGGGGGAAGCTACCCGGCCCGGGACGCCAAAGGCAGCCGCTGGGTTTTCTGCAGAGTTGCCGGAGTAAACGGAGCCCGCAGTGTTGTAAGGATCATTAAACCCGGCGTCTGGAGCATACGTTTCAGTCAAACTGTATCCTGATGTGGGTCGAGCGGGCGAGGCGCCACGCTGGTGAGGATCATCAAATGGACCACCGAAAGGACCGGTCTGTTGGTTGGAAAGTAATCCTCGTGAAGCCTCTTCTTCGTACTACGGCCGACGAGCACCGCAAAGTCAGCTCCTCCAGTACCATTCGTGTCGCCCCGGTCAAGGACACCACAATCAATGAATCATTAGACTTACGGTGGCTCCATGGGGAAGATCTTCGAGTCGATGACCGTTGTCGTTATAGCGAGGTGACTGAGCACCACCATTATTCCCAGGTGGTTGATAGGCCATGGTCAAGAACCGGTACTAACGCGCGACCTTGACTCACAAAGAGAAGTAATGAGGAGGGGGCGAGCGAACGCAAGGAAAAAACGGAAAGGGGTATCAGAAAAACAAGGAGTAATGGATCCCCCGGTGGAACGTCAAAACAGAACAATTCTATACTATTCAGTCAACGTGACCACGAACATCAACCGAACAAACCGAACAAAGGGGGGGAAGAGGGGTGGCTCGAGAGGCGACGTAGTTTAAATACGAAAGGGAAAAAAAAAATAATGAATAAAATAAAGAATAAGTAATGTCAAAGAACTTCAAGGACAGCTGGCGGAGGTGCGGGCACAGCAGGAACGTGGAAGAAGCCGCCAGGGCTATCAAAGAAGCCCGCGTCCTCAATGAAAAAAAGGTGAGGATTGAGTGCAGACAGCGTTCACTGAGCAAAACCCAATCCCAAAGGAATGCACCACGAAGCGTAAAGAGGAAAGAAAAAAAAAAAAAAGGTGTATGGCCTGAGGAAAGAAGGTAAGAAGTTTGTCCCAAAAAGGAGTTTGAGATATTTGGGGGGGCAGGTGATAGAAGAAGAGAAGAAAGAGGGGGCCAAAAAGAGAGAGGCAGGCAATGTATGTACTAGATACAGTACTCCGTACCTAAGTACCGACCAGAATAAAGCACAGCCAACTGCGAATGAAAAAAATAAAAATTTGGATACGAGAGAGGACCGCCTTTTCCTTTCACGCCGTTAGAGTGTCCTGGCTTGTTATTATTTTTATTTATTTTAATTTTTTTTAGACTGTGCAAGTTACTCGGGGGGAAGGCGAAATTTGGGGTGTGAAGTGGATTCTTGACCAAAATGAGTTTAGGCCAGCCACACTAATCCCAGTAGACTGCGATCTTAAAAAGTGTGGGAAAACAAACAAAAAACAATAGTAACCAGAATAATACTGATTACTCCAATCACATCAGTTGATTTGATTCCTCTGAGGAATTCACTTGCAGATTACTCCGTAATTGAAGAGAAATAGGTACCAAATAGCCGTATCTAAATAGGAAACCATCCGGTCAATCCATGGATCCATGGATGAATGGATGGATAATGATCCGTCTTACATGCCTCTACTCCGTACATGTTCGCTGGGATGTCAGGGGAGAAAACCATTCCAGAAAGACTCCATGTACAGTACTCCGTACAAGTCAAGGATCTACGTATTTTTTTTATCCCCGTAAGATAATTACAACGGAAGTGTGATTCACCAACCCCGTGATCCAGTTCTTCATTGCCCCATACAGTACGGAGTAGTAGGTATACTTTGTACACATCCAGTACAGATGGATTCATGAGAAGTGTACTCCGTACGGAGTACTCCGTACTTCTATTGAATAGACAGAGAACCAGACTTGATTCCTTTGAAAAAGGTATTCGGGACCCTCAGTAGCACACCTGCAAGTGACAAGATCCCCAAGAGAAACCTATCATAGAGATTAACTTCCGAGCGAGTGATACAACCAAACAGTGAATCACCCCACATCAAGTAGTAATCATCCGTATAAAAAGATTTATTTGAAGGTCTTCTCCCCATGCCACGGACAAAGTATATATAATTATATACACTTCGGAATCGGCAGTACATACCGATCACGGACATTCAAGTCCCTGGACAGACTGGCAGAGAATACTCCGTAGTTAGATTCCATATAAACAGCTTACCACCCACTGGTCTGTGTAACAGTGTGACCCGGTCAATGCCCTCCATTGGCAGAAGGGGTATCATGCCGACTGGATGCTTGTCAGCATTCCACATCCCTTGCCAGCATGTCTGCCAGGGAACCTTCAGGGAAATAGTAACCACAGGCATGATCTCTACCACACCTCAGTCACAAAGCGCTGGCTGACCTTGAACTCCCGTCCCTAACCTCTTCAAGTTTGCCAAAGACCTGCGGTGGGCAAGTGGTTCACACCGCCTGAATAGGCAGCACAAAGGTATTACCATACCGTACCGTACTGTACTACAACTGCCGTCCGACAAACACTGGATATGAATTAATGGATGAATCCCTACCTTACCTAAACTCCGTACTCCGTACAATCATCTTTTTTTCAGGGGGCGGGACTCGTTCGATGAAAGAGGGGACTACTGGACTCTACTAGACTATACTCCGTACTAGTACTAAGTTATTGCAGCCAAATATAGCCTTGCGGGGACCACTCCAGAGACCGTGTTAACCTGCTGTTGGTCAACCGGACGCCACCGGTGGCGCTAGCGTGAAATACTTAAAATCAGCCAAGCCTGTTGGGCTGTGGGAGTAGACGATGAGTCCAATGGGCGTTGGAAAGGACGGTTTGTTAGCCTTGACAGACTGTTCAGCCGCGGTTTCAGCGTTGCTGTCAATGCAACCTGTAATTTTTCAGGGACAAACCCCCCACTCAACCTTTCACTTATTACGGGCGTGACATGGTGGATTGACAAGGTTTCCCGGTTGGGTTGGTGACTCTGCCGATCACTGCCACACTTTGATTTTTCCAAGTCTCCCAATCGTTAAATTCGATTGCTATTCTTGGATATCTTGGTGACCGTCCACTGAATTGTGCCACTATTGTGAAACTAGTGACATGAAATAGCATCCATCAGTAATAGAGGATCTTATGCGTTTGGAGTACGGATACGGAGTACTCCGTACCTGCATTTTAAAAGGAGAGGGGGGAGGAAGAGGGGAATAAAGAAAGAGAGGATTAAAAAGAAAATTTAAAATTAAAATTAAAATTAAAACTCTGCGAACGGTAAGTGTGGCTGAGGTTCTTTTTATCATCTTCGATTATCAGAATCTGAGCCACTGACCACTTGCACTCGGCACGTCATGGTCCCGGTTCCTGATTATCACTCCATTGCCAAAGATTTACTATTTAGATTACGTTGTACGGGTTAGTCTTTGATGGAAATAAAGGATGATCGTCCGATGATATCACAGTCGATCACCTTCGGTGCTTCTATCTGTAGTGTATCCTATACTACTTAAGATCTCTTAAGATAGTCCAGATGCACGGAGTACAGTACATACAAGGGCGAATCCCTAGAAGGAAGCAAAGAAGTATGGTACTGTAAAAGCCGCATCTAGCTTGAATCATGATCCTACTATAGTCTTAGGAGCAATTTTATGGATTATTCGAATCTCTTTGATGGTGGACTCATTAATCAAGTGATGAGGCTTTCAGCCCTACTACCGAAAATATATATTGAGACATTCAAGACACTTGCGCTACTACCGCTTTAGATCACGATCATGCAATCATACTGTGCCGGTGAAATTAGTACTACTAACTCGTGCCTGATCAACAGTTTCACCTAGAACATTAAGTACTACTAGTACCATCTACTAGTAAGGTCCACTCTTTTATAATTATATCTACGTAGCCAAAGGATTAGTAGTAATCATCATTTAAGCAAGTCCTCCGTAGATAGAGATGCTATACTCCGTAGAAATCTAAAGAATGTCGGATGGCACAATTTGAAACAAAAAAAAAGAAAAACTTGAAAAAGAAAAAAAGAAGTGTCGAGCTTAAGAATAGCTCTAGCCAACTGTATAATATATATCACAACTGGCCATTTAACCTCCAGCACCCTAGAAATGTCAACATGGAGGAATTTCCAAATACTACTAGTACTCCGTACCATCTTCGTATTTGGCAAACCGTACTCTGTAGATAGATCTAAGACATACACAAACCACTTGTGTCAAAATATTGTTTCATAATTTCGTCTTAAGAAACAAACTCGAAGAATCTGATTCAGAACGTTGATGTAGTTTGAATGCAGGAGCTGTCGTTCCGCAGACGCACAGTTCAATTCTCAACTTGGTCAAGACGACGGAGTACCGCAGGATCAATGGATCTCTGACTCCCCAAGTCCATTTTGATCTTGTTTCTTTAAGTTGTGCTGATGATTACCATAGGGTATTATTATAAACTTTGCACGGAGCACGCTACAGCCGGGGTAGGTCTTGGATCATGATGCACAGAGCACCACCAGTGCAGTTCCAGCCAAAGCCACAACAAACTCAAAGTTTGCTTATAAACCACACCACTGCAAGATGAATAATTTTCAGATTGACTGTGTCAACGGAATGGTCCAATCCAAAGGGACAATTTCCCCATCAATTCTAAGACATAGCTTGGCAGTACTAAGTTGGAGATATAGGGTACACTGACCTATTGGCAGAGCTGTTTAATTGCCCTATACACTGGCGTTTGGACAGGTACACTAGCAATTGATAATGAGATAATGAGCCACGAAACAGCCTTAACTGCGCCATTCTCTTCCACTGAGATAGTAGATAGTACAGTATGTATGTACATACAAACAAACAAACAAAGCAATTGCATGTACTCCGTATGTCATGCATAAATAAATACCACAGCAAATTTTTGTGGCACGATGATTAGTTTCAGAGCATCCAAATGGTTCTCAAATCCTTCAATGGTTCATCAGCGCTGTGCAATAAATGATCCAGGCGCTCGCCGAATATGGGCTGGTCCGATAGTTGAAACTTGAACATTCCATAATTTCTTCAATGATGAGACAAGCGACAGATAAAGTTACGGCAAACAAATCCAGGAAGCTTTTTTTTCAAGGGAAGTCCGTACAGAGTGCGCGACTTAAGTACGAGTACGGAGTACGTCGTACGAAAAAAGAGTAGTACAAAGGGGCAATTTAGGAGGTGACCAATGGTGGTGGAGGATGGGACAAGAGTCAGCAAGTCAGCACCTGCAGCAAGCCTGGTCGTTCACTTCTTGCATGGGCAGTGCAATCCATGGATGCAGCCCTGCGATGCCGTTTTAGTGAGTTAGTTCGGCTCTGTGCCGTGCCTCAGGCTGATAGTGGGCTGGTACAGTTGACGATGATTGGTGTAGAGAAGGCGACAGTAATCTCCCGTGGAGGAACGTGGATTGGGGCCCAGACCGTAGGGGAGTTCCAGACACGTCCATCTTCTCTCTTGGGACCACGGCCCATATGGACGGTACTACGTTGGGTGTAATGCCATCCGAGGTGGTTGGCTTCGGTACCTGGTATTGTCCTTCCGTCCCGTAGAAAAGGCAACCATGGATCCTGTCAGGGTGTTCATGAGAGTTATCTCAGGTAAATAGTTAAGGTTGTTGACTCAGTTTCCCTGGAAGATCTTGCCAACCTGAGACATGGCCCCGTCGTAGATAGTTTCGCAATAGTCAAAGGAATAGGTAATCTAATTAATGATTTGTATATCATCTCGATTGAATAGTACCAAATCAGTGAGAGGATATTCGATAGATGATAGGTACGGAGTACCCTGTACAGAGTAGGTAGAATGTATATGGTTGTATGTACATACCACGATCATCCATACTCGACATACGGAGGACCTACCCTCCCTAGTTTCTTTTCTCTGAGGGGAACGAACACTAGAAATCCATCGGGGGACTTTTCTGTGTGAAGTTACTCCGTACAATAAGTACACACATCGCATTTCTGGTCCCGTGCACCCACCCGGGTCGTGGGGGTAGGGAAACTAGTGCGTGGATAAAAGACGACCACTACTAATTAAACCAAAGTCAGTCGGTCCCCATCTCTCTCCACCTGATTCCACTTCCACCCCGTCTTGCTCTCCCTCTTCTCTTCCCATCCCGTTAGGTTCTCTTTCTTTCCCTCGTTTATCCTTCTTTATTCCTATCTTGAATAATTACCTTTCTTCCCCATCTCCCATTTCTTATTCTTCGTTCGACTCGTCCTCTTTCTTCCGTTCGATCAATTTAATTCGGGATACCCGTGGACCCTACCAAGGGAACACGTATCTGATACTTATCTTGATAATAGTACTCTGGTATCCTGTCCCCTGGTTCCTGGCAGCCGCAACGCGTGTCCTCCGACGTCAACCTTTACACCCACCTATCAATGTGCAGAATCTGAATGGTTCCTGCGCCGCGACTCGCCAGATCTTTGGACATCTCCAGGGCCGTCAATAGCGAATTCACGATTGAACACCTACTACTCCGTATACCAAATACCTTGTTATATAATTATTTTGCCCCTCCCCCATTTCTACTCTTGGAGGATTATACCCGATCTCTCCGTCCACTCTTTTCCCTCAAAGACGCCCATTCCGACGTATGATTCGATAGTAACGCTCACGACACGACGTCTGTTCGAGCATTTCACTCTTTTCAAATTATCCGTATACGTTCCTTCTGCCGTTGATCGGCCAGCCACTCTTTTTTGTGTTGCCAGCCCTATTATTTCTAACGACAAATCCCATTATCCAAATTTTTTTTTTTATTTTTCTTTCGTTCCTCCTGTATTCGACCCTTCACCATGTCTCTTTACTCAACCGACCCGTCTTTTTCTTCTAATGGTAGGTTATTCGTTCACTCGCTCTGCATCTCCATGTACTGACAATACCGACGTCAAGCCCTGTCTGGTCGATCCGTCTTCAAACGATGTGTCTCGTGTGATTCCACTGCTCCGACATGTCCCACCTGCCCGGCTGGCGAAATATGTACCATGATCAGTCAGTCGTGTGACCAGTGCGCCACTACGCAATGCGTCAAGACGTCCAGCAGTTCGAGCTCACAGGGTAGCTCGTCAGGTGGAGGAAGTAATGCAGGTGCCATCGCAGGCGGTGTTGTTGGCGGGGTCGTTGCCATTGCCATTGTTACGGCCTTGGTGTGGTGGTTCTTCATTCGCAAGAAGCGCAAGGAATATGCCGAAAAACAAGCAAGCGACGGGGAAAAGCCCAACACGGGTGCCGATGCTCGCCAGGCGCGAAAGTCGACCAACTCGATCGCTTCTACCGTCCTCACTCGCGCATCGAACGTCATCCAAATCGCCTACATTCCCGGGGTCACCAACCGGTCTCCGCCAGAAACCCCACTCGTGCCGCCTGTCCCTCCGCTTCCGGGTGCCGCCCCCGATCAGCACTTTTTCATGCCGGGTGACCTGCGCGACTCGACCTGGTCCGACACAACCCCCCCGCAACACAGCATCGCCCCCAGTTTGCGTAGCAGTGTCGCCACCACGATTTATCGGGATAATGCGATTGTGAGCCCCATGCCGGCTCAACAAGCAATGCGTACCAGGGCCGCCGTGGTTAGCATTCACAACGGAGGGAACCCTCCAGGACCTGGCACATTGGCTCCCGATGCGCCCGCTGTGCCTGCTATCACACAGGCACAACTCGCCCGGGCCGGTGTCACCGAAACACCCAGTAACTGCTCGATCGTGGCACGCACTGTCACCGCTAAGCCAGTCATGGTGAAGGGAAGCATCAGAAGGAAGAACAACAACACGAACAATAATAACACCACTACTCCCGCGTCCTCCTCGCCTGCCGTTCAGAAGAGCGAGGGACAAACAAGCCCGGCCGCGTCGGTTGCGTCGAGTACGAAGCCACAATCCGGACTGAAGTCCGGTTTTGACGCCAATACATCCGACGAGGAAGATCGAGCGAGTCTCAGGGTTAAGCCCACCGAGCCCGCGAAGGCCGGATCACCACCCAAAAGCCCGACGGTGATCGAAGATTCGCCGGCTGTTGCACAGAGCCCTTTCAGGGACCAATTTGAAACCCAGTCGAATTCCCGCGCGTCTGCGCGTTTGTCTTCTCGTCTAGACAAGGACGAGGGTACGAGATCCAATCGAAGCAGCCAGATTCCACTCGAGCGAACGGAGAGTCCATTTTCCGACGCGAATGAGGTGAAATGAGTTCCTTGCGCGTGCGTCTGTCTACATTAATTTTTTCTTTACGTCTGGGTCCTGGCGAGTATCGGCGTGTGAGCATTTTTTTGGGTCGATCTACCTTGTGATAGAAGCCATGTTATCTTTGTTGCCGTGTATCTATGATCCGCTATGCTTTTGGATGGACTACAGATCTTGACCGATATTTTCAAGAGTTACTACCGGATTCGCCGTGAATCAGAATGAACTACCTATTCTCCGGACTCCCACGAAATCGCCCGTAACCTTCCTCCCCGTCTCATAGACGAACCAATCATCCCCAGTGCGTGGTTCGTGTCCGCACCAAATAAAAGCCCCGATCATGAGACAAAACCCCTTCAAATACCACGAAGTAAGAACTTCAATATTGATCGCAATCCCCAGTGAAACCCTCGAAGTGAGACAGACCATCCGAAGAACAGAATCCCAAATATGGTCCTGTTTCAGATCGAACTGCCCTGGACGATCCTCCACCGACAATAACCCGAATGACACCGAAGCGAATCTATATATAGCCGAATCCCATCATCTTTCAATTATTGAGTACTATGATATTCAAGTTCTTTCGATGAACCCCAGGGGGTATCCACCTGGTAGAATTCAAGAGGATTGAAGGGATCAAATTCTCTCACAAAAATAGTCTGCTTCAGTCAAGGCCGGATCAAAACTCGGCGAAACGCTGGGTCCACTGGGCTTAGAGTCGAGTTTCTTTTTGGATAATATCAGGAACGATGTGATGGATTAGCCGGATGGGGGATGAGGCTGGGGGATGGCTGGATGTCAAAATTGGTTCGGATCTTTTCCTTTACGGAGGGCTGCGGTTGGATGGTATATCATTATTTCTATATGGTGGTATTTTTTTAATCTTCAGCGACTTCCGGTCGATCGTTCTGTTAGTGGTAACTTTGTTTGACGATGGGTAGATTTTTTTAAGGCTTGTTTTGGGGAGTCACGTCGCTTGTTTCTGATGCCTGGTAGATATTCTTGGGTTGGAATCGTGGGAAACTGATATATCGAGGGTACGGAACTACGGGTGGAGTCTGGCTTCTGTCTCTGGGATATGGGTATGAACTGTCTTCTGTCTCGAACGGGATTCCATTTGGTCAAGATCTTGGGTTATTGTGACGAGTCGGCTGGATTGCAGAAATCTGATGCTTAGAGGCATATGGATAGATTTTATGCAGTTTTCCTTGAGGCTTCTCTACCTATTACTATATACAAAGGCGTAATCGGCGGAGCAGGCTGGCTCAGACTGGATGCTCCTCAAGACCCATGCCCTTCCCGATTTTCCGGATAAGTGCTCGCTTCAAGAAGGCCTCGCGTGCCAGTCCGCGCGTGTGTCGGGACCATGTTTCCACACCGATCACACCCTTGACGTGGGCCGCTTGGAGGGCGTAGATGGCCTGCTGAATGCCACGTTCCTCTGCCACCAAGTCGTACAGCTGTTTGCCCACCACGGTGGGGGCGACGAGGACCTCGTCGATTGGAGGGAGACCAGAGGGTACTGGATCTAAGCTTGACTGTGCGGTGGATGATGAGATGCGACTCTGCGCATCGGCAATGACACCATCGGCGCGGTGGAGAGATTGCTGGAGGATGGATGTGTTCGACTGTAGGCTTGAATTGAGGTTATTTAAGGATGAGATTTCGCCCTGTAAGGTGGTGATTGCTGCGTGCAATGAATGTGATTGCGAGAGTAGGGATCGTGTCGCCGAATCGGTTTGGGACACGTGTGTCTGCAGCGTCTCGGCCAGTGCCCGAGACACAGCTTGTAACAGCGCATCCTTTTCTGGATTAGGGGGAATTGGTGGCGCAGGACCAGGTGCAAATGATGGAAGCTCGACTTCAAAAGGCGAAGTAAGAAGATCCGGGGTGTTGGTCTTAGGCCGCGCCGCTGGTTGTGTCGCTTGAGATGGTTGCTGAAGACTGGGATGAGGTAACTGCTGAGGACCTTGGGGTTGTGGCCTCTGTTGATAGCCGCCATTTGCTTGCTGGTATGTCGGGCGATGGAGAGAAGAAGCCTGTTGAGCGGGACCATAAGTTGGCTGCTGCTGAGACCCACGAGGAAGATACTGATGCTGTGGTGTTGTTCTAGCCGGTGCCTCGTTACCAACCTGGGAAGAGGGTGGTGAGCCTTGAGTATAGGTTGACATTGGGTGTGACATAGTATGGTGTTGTTGAGGATGACGATATGGAGTCGCCGGACCTTCCAGCATGCCACCACTTTCCGGTGGGTACTGCGACGGGCGACCCGTAGGATTGTTAGTACTCGCATGAGATTGGAGCAGCCGCCGAGAATCCTGTTCCTTTGGCGGTAGTGGAGGGAGGGGGGGTGAAAAGTTGTGCTGAGCCGCAGGAATCGATTGCCGTTGCTCGGTCGCGACCGCTTGCCCAGATTTCGGAGGCGGTGGAGGTGGTACCTGGGTTGGCGGCGTTGGCGACGGCAAACTCTGGGTTACTATTGTATGAGACGTGGATAATCCGAGCTCTGGTGGGAGCGGAGGGAGCGGCGGTGGTGTCTGCGTTGGCTCAGGCTGTTGTGGTTGTGGCGGTATGTGCTGCTGTTGCTGCTGCTTGTACCTGACCGGTGGCTCCTTTGCGAACACCTCCCGGAGTATGGATACGAGATCGACCAGAGACGACCTCTTATCAGAGGATACTATCAATAGATTGTTCAGAATCACGTCCAACTGAATCAACTAACCTCCCACGCCTCCGCCCAGTGCGCCAGATAATGATGATACACTCTTCCCTCTAACGTCACATGTTGACCGACTCGAACCGCCATATCCTGGGTCGGAGTCACGTAGACGATCGGCGGTTCTCGAGGGTAAGTATTGGGAACCCATAATGATATGGGAAACTTGTAGACCGTACCACGAAATGTCACGGGGACCGTGCCGGTGAGTTGCAGTAGAAGGGCCGAGAAACCATTTTCGTACGCTAGAGAGATTGACACACACACACAATTAACCCCAGAGTAAAGACGAAGGATCATGAGGGACATCACGGACTGTAGACTTCAGTTCGGGGCGATAGCGAAGGATACTGAGCAAGCACGAGGGCAACATCATAATAGGTTCGATTGGGGTCCTGATACGTCTGTCGCGGATCGTAATGATCCTGGGCTGGTTAGTATACATGTACCTGGAATTGAAGGACAACCAGGGAGACAATGAGATATACCCGAATCAATATACTGTATAGCCAGTTGAGCGTCCTCTGCGGCACAGCAGCCATGTCGAAGGAGCTTGAAACATGCTCTTCCGGGGTGTCATTAAATGAATGGGAAGGGAACTCGATTGAACTCCGCTGCAGCTCGCATTTTATAAATTTATTCCCCGCATGTTCTTGGCACTAGTCTTGGAAAGTTGAGCCCGTGACATTTATTGAGGATTACTTGATTTACGACGATCACGAGCAATTGAACGGTCAAAAGATGAAAGATTGACAATATTCTAGCTATACTAAAATAGGATGGACCGCTGAATCGAAAGGGCGAATTAGTACGGAGTAAATACAAAAGAAACCAGTAAATGTCCAGCGCATCCCAAAACTCAAGCGTAAGATGTTTCAGCATCTTCCCCTCCCATCCTTCCCCCCCGACTTCACAGTTTCTGACAAGTATGGACAGAAACGCCGTGCTCAACGGAGATACCATGTCCCTGTTCTGGGTCAGGCTGTCTTCTGGTAGCGGTCTGTTCCGCATAGCAGACCGTGCTCGACTTATTGCTCGGATAAGACATGGCGATGGTAGTGTCCGTGGACGATGCCGGATTACTCCTCACACCGCTTGAGACTGTGAGACGGTTCCACAGGCCCCCGTGAGAAGTAGAAGATTCTGTTGGCGATGAATGGCTGAGAGTAACGCCAGCCCAGATGGACGACAGCGGGAGGAAGATGGTGACCAGGGTCGGGACGTTCGAGTTCAGTTCAGGAACGTCGACCACATACTGGAGAATGGAAAAGATCGCTAGATGGGTTAGTCCATACCCGAGGATTGACTTTCTCTCGACACACGGGGGACAAACCTGGAATGATCATGGTCTGGCAACCCATGATAAAGATCACCCTCATGGGCCCGAATTCCCTCACCCCAAGTCTTTTTCGCTGGCGGATGGCAAATCCGAGTTTGGCGATGAAGATGGCGCAGAAAAAGCAGGTACTGATCGTGATGACGATATTGGTTGCGCTTTCCAGCCAGATGATGGACCGTGGAGTGTCGGCCTTCACGATGGTCTTGCAATTTTCCACCATATATCCCAGACGAAATCCGATAGGAATCAGAGCGACCAGGATCGACAGACCGAGAAGTACAGTTCGATACCGGTGCCGAAGGTTTGCACAGACCACTTGGACCTGAAGCACGAGAGATGCCTCCACGCAAATCACGAGAAGACTGGTAAGCACGACCCCCAGCACAGAATTGGCGTATGCTGACGTGGGTGTCCCGGACTGATCGCCAGAGAAGTATGCATAAGCTTTCACAAAAGGGGTGGTGAAATAGATCATCTGGCAGAGCAGCCGGCCCATATTGAACAGCAACGCACCACCGTTGAGAAAGAATACGGACGAAACACGCTTCTCGGGTCTTGTCAGAAGCAAAAGGATGATCAAGATAATGACTGAAGCACCGAACTGAGCCCCGTAGTTGATACAGATCTTGATACAGTACTGGTAATACTCATCCACGGCTGTCACCGGCACCAAGAAAGGGGACCCATCGGCAGTATGGAAGGTGACATTCTGGGTGTATGGATCGAAATTTGAGCTCATGATGACGACGTCGTCGGAGCCTCGTCAGAGACGTAAGACAAATGAGAAACGAGAGAACGACAACGAACTGGTCGGTAGAGAATGAAATCCGGTAGGAGGTTGTAACCGGGGTGATTTATCAGTACTACTAGTAGTAGTAAGTGGACAACCAGATCGTTGAATCTGCTCCACACTACTAATGTTGAAGAACACGCCAGACGGAGGAAGAGCCTGTGTAGGGACTTGGACATGATGGGAGAGTATATTCAACTTTCCTCAATGCTGACGGAACTCCCGATGTTACACTGTTCATATACAACACCTGAGACAGACAATATATATACGGCTGAACAGAATCCTCAGGTACAATATAAACCATGGTGGGTGGTGGAGCCAGTTCGAGACAATGAAGTTAAGTCGTGACGCTTGCGACAGAACAGACAATACTAAGAGAACAATATCAAGACGGGTACCAGCAGCTAAAAATCATTGCCTTTGGTGGTCCACCCGATGCGGGATCCATCCATGGAGATCCATTCATTCACTGAGAACCGATTAGCCGTCGATCATTCCACCAGTGGAATGTGATTGGATTTTCTCACCTTCCGGGGAAAGGTAGTCAGCAATTTAATTTATTTCAAGACCGAACGATGCGTCTCTTACCCTTCACTGTGAAAGGGTCTAAGAGCCGATGTGTCGGAAATCTGGAAAAGGAGGAGGAGGAGTAGTTAGGTAGTGGTAGTAGTAGTAGGTAGTAGTAAGGAGTAGTAAGGAGTAGTAAGTCGTTGTAAGTCGTAGTAGGGAACAATACACAGACCACATGATACGGTGCTCCTGAGTACCACGCAAAACGATATGAGACTGGCGGACGGTATTGGGTGACCAAGTACTAAGCCGACAATGTTCCAACTTTTTCTTTCCATTTTCTTTTTCTTTTTCTTTTCTTCTTTTTGGCCCGGCTTATTCCCCGACTACAGCTCGGTGGCTGACGAGACTGTTAAGTTGTGAGTAAGACTGGTTCATGGGAAGGAGAAATAAAATTAGTATTGAAAAAAAAAAGGAGAAAAGTACAAACAGGGACAGTACTTAGCCTCCTTCGGGTATCTCAAAATGCGAGTAACAGGAGTAAAGGATTACAAGGTAGTAGTCAGGGTAGGCATGAGGTCTGATAAGCAATTTGATGGACTGTACATTCCCGAGTTTTGTGCCAGGGATTTCTAAGGATGCATTACAATATATGTCGCACGAACATTCCGTTTGGTTTAAGCTACATTCAACTTCAGGAGTCTTATCAGGCTTCGTTTAGTTTCAGCTTTCACGGCCCAACCTAGCCAGCGACTCCGTGAGGAATTCGTTCGCATTCATCAAGTCCGTACTGCCATAGATGACACGCCGTCGGGGAGCGCCGTGAGACGCGGTTCCCCTGCCGGTTCCCGCACCATCGCCGCCGGGCTGTCCGCTGCTCTGACGGACCCAGTCCTGTAAGTTGCCGTATTCGTCCATGCTGCCGCCTCCGACAGTGAACACGATCGCTTCGTTGAAGGTCTGACGGCGCTGACCGAAGCTGGCGCCTGTTCCGGGGCCGGACGCACCAAGTGTGGCAGCCGACTGGGTATTGCGAGAAGCGGAAGCGGGAGGCATGGCACCGCGGGCATTAGCACTGCGAGGATCGAAGTAAAGATAGCTTTCAGTCTTGGCAATGGCGGAGCTGGAGGCAGAAGCTGGATCCATGAGCGATTCAGTGATCTTGGTCAATGTCAGGTCTTTATTGGCAGGGAGGAAGTTCTTGACCCCGGAGATGAGGGAGTCAAAATTGGCGCCCAGCGCGCCGGATGTGATGCGATCTGTCAGGCGATTAGACAGCGACGAGAAGCCACGGAACAGATCAGAGGACTGTTGCTGTGGTGCGGCAGTGGTCATCATGGTCATGCGAGTGACTTCACGGACTTGTCGGACATAGGTGATCGGACTGACATCTTGGACGCCTACACGAGTGAGGGCTTCCTCAAATTGACTCATATCCGCACGAGTCAGTTCGGTCTCGGTGCTTAAGAACCAGATCAAGAAGAGTCGAAGTTTATCCGTTGGCTCGCTGCCCTTCGCTGGGTCATTGATCAGCTCCAGGATCTGCGCCTTAGATTGCTTCGTGATATTCTCTTCAAGCTCGAAAAAATTATCGAGCTGGCGGTCTTTGATGCCTTGAAGCAGCGCAGTTGCGATGTTCATATGCATGTCCAAGATGGATTTCCGTTCCCGCAACTCCGGAAGAAGGGTGATGGCAGCCTTCAGGTGCTGCGCAGAGGCGCTGGTGTCATTTTGAAGATCTTCAATGGACGACGCGCCGGTTTTCTTTGTGATTTCGTTCGCGTCCTCCTTGTATTTCGTTAGCTCAACGTCGATGTCCTCCGCCACCTGGGGAAATGGAGCTCCGGCATTACGCTTCCAAAAGAAGTCGTTATTGTTGAGGTCATATGCTTTCCTTGTGACCTTGCCGGGGGTTGCTTCATCTGTCGCCTCGAGTGTTATCCGGTTAAGGCGCATCTGGAGGACATCTTGCACCAAGGATTGGTATGTCCACGAGTGAGAAAGCATGGGAACCAAGTCCACATTGCGATCGACAATGACCAGCACCGGTCTTGAGGAAGGGACTCCCGGGGTGGATTTCTTGTTGGTTGAGAATAAATTATCCTTTGAGTTCAGGATATGATCACGTAGTTTGCGGTCGAGTTTTGTCGCGATGAGCTCTGCCGCTCCACCTTTTGGGCATCGTATGATGGGGATTGCGCCTGTTGGTGCCCCCGCCAGTTAGTAGTAAACATGCACACGGGCCGGTCACACATACCCATAGTAACGCTAACACTGAACAAGCCGCTCACAATCTTATCAATGATCACATCCAGGTCTTCATCGCTCGTCTGGGCACTATTTATCTTCCAGTAAGCATCATGGCCCAAGCCCAAGCTGAAGAGGTCCGGTTCGGCGACGATGAAGTTGAGATATTGATCATAAACTTGCGCGATATGCTCTGATGTGCTTGTTGTCGCTATCTGCGAAGCGAAATCTTCAAGGAGTGGTCGAGGCACGGACGATAAGAAGTTCACATAGGCAGGGGTATAGAGTCCGTGAGCCAAGTCGTTCGTTATCATTTGGATATTGGCGGCCGTAGGTTCGACCAGATAGACAACTGGGACGTCGGGGATGGGATACCGATTGGAGTTGATGTTTCTTAAGGTAACAAGTGGTTAGTCGCACATGTCAAATCGCCGACAGGACAAAAGCGCGTACAGATGAATCGTAACGCCCCAAGTTCGAAGATCATTGACCCGGAGCACACTACTAATGACATCCCGCCCCATATTATCAAAGACCAGAACTTTCCAGATTGGGTCGCCATCTTCGTTCAAAATGGGGGTCGAGATAAGACCTTGTGCGGAGGTATCATGATGGCTGTCATCTGTCTGGGGATCATGATTCAAGTTGAGGATCTTCTGAATGGATACTGAATGGTTGCGTTGTCAGTATATGCCAACCTAGGGAAATGCACACGACTAATCCAAAAACCTACCGACCTGACGGTCGCGAAGAGACATTGAAAGTGACGCCATGATAGGTGTAGTCTGCACTCGAGAGAGACAATCTTCACAACGGATACTTGATATGGACTCAATTCATGGCATGTAAAGGAGCGGTAAGCAGTCAAGGAAGGAAAACAATGTCAATCGATCGATCCAAGGGCGGACAGTCGAGCGACGGTTCAGTTATTAATACTTAATCACTCTGTCCGCAACCAACCAACTTGGTAACTAACTGTACACAGACTCTTTCTCCACTTGGCATCCCGAGAGAAAGCTCCCGCTGGAGGAGGGCTGACATAATCCGCCTAAGCCCAATGAAGTTAAATGACCCAAGTCCCGACATAAGGTAACTAAGGTAACCTCTTGAACTGAGCCCCCCTTTACAAACAACGCAAACTTGGACTCAGGCTCTGGCATCACGTGTGCAAGGCTAGACCGAACAGGTGTAGCGCGGCTGGCCAAGCCTCCAAAGGCTGTCGCCCAACCGACTTGGAGCTTTTTAAGTCTCACCACCACCATTACTGCCTACTAATCCATCCCCCCTTTCCCTTCCATCCTTTTCGTAAAGCGAATGACTATGCTGCTTAAGTGCAGTCCAGAGTGCTTCTTTGTATGAGAACCTTTTCTTTTCATCTTTTAAGACAAATTTAAGAGAAGAAAAGGTCCACAAGAACAGGTTGTACGGGCTGGATTGTCACCGGCGAAAGCAGTGCAAGAAAGAGTGACAAGGCGGTAAGGAAACTGAAAAGAAAGATAAAGAAGGAGTTTGGCAAAAGAAAAAGTGTTCAAAACAAAAGACAAAAATTTTATCTTACGTCTACTATACGGAGTACTTGGTGTATTCGAAGGGTTGACCTGGTGCATCAAGAGCGGTTCTTTTTTTGTTAAAAAAAAAAGGGTGCAAAATTGGGTGCAGCACGACGCGACTTTGCGCGGGATACCATCCCTAAGGAACCTCAGGCAAAAAGGCCAAATAACTTTTCTTTTTTTTTTTTTTTTATTATTTTTTTTTTAATCCTGCACGGTCAGGTAAAAAAAAAAAAAGGGTTTGGCTTAAGAGCTTTGCCGTCACATTTAACATTCAAAGCGGAGGCCAGTTTGCCACTTTCCGGTTCATACATCCATTATTCCCTTTATTACATACACTTCCAACTCGAAGTTTGCTGCACTGCACTGCTGCGAGAAATCTTTTGCCCAGTCCTACCGCTCTCCTCGTTCAGCGTATCAGCATCCATCACGGCTGACAAACTCTGATCGGACCAGTGATTTGTTCACTTTGCATTCATTTTCCCAACGCTTATCGGGAGGCTCTGTCCAATAGGGCCACTTAAATTGGTGACCCCACCGGCTGGAAGCTTCCGCCAATCCCACCAACTGCATTCCAGGAAAACCAGCCCGGCGTCACAGATCTTTCCAAAATTGGAACTGCAGGCACGTGGATGCATGTGACTTATACCTACCATATTGGGTTATCTCCCTTCTAGTACTTCTATCATATAACTTTGCAACAACCAACTTGAGAAATCAACGTCAGGTAGTACAGGGACGAATGAACGGCAGCATGGAGCAGTCACCGCCGCAAAATATGATGCGCGGACTGCCTCATGCTCCAGTGGACCCTAGTACATTACCCCCGGAATATTGGGAATCACTGTATACGAACCCGGAGCCCCCACATCAACATGCGCATCCACCACCGCAACAGTTACAGCAACCGCAGCCACCGCAACAGCCACAACCCATGGGAATCAGTTGGGATCACCCAGTATTCGGTCAAGCGCCTCAGCAACGGAGCTCCCTACCACTTCAACAAGAGCATAGCCATGGCTTGTATACCTCATCCACCCAGTCTTGGCGACCCAACCCTTTACATCAGCAGCAGATGATGCCGTCGACTCCACAGGGATTTGCGATGCCGGTTCAATATCGTCAGGTGGCTCAGTATTCACAGGGACAAGTTCCATTTGAGTCACAACCTCTGAACGCGTCGGATAATCCACCTTTCCAGCCGTATTCATTTCCTCGTAACTACTATCCTACGCAGCACCTCTCGGTGCCAGACACCTTCTCTCAAACGCCTTCACCCCAAGCATCTCAATCACAACCATCTCAACCAGCTCCGTATCAGTCGAATACTTCATCCAATACCATCGCTCCATACCCTCTTCCTGCAGGGTTTTCAGAAGAGACTTCGGTAGGATAGATCCACACCAATCTCGCCTTAAGATAGTCTTGCTAACTGGGAGTAGCATGGTCAGATACAATATACAAATGAATTTGCTGACTCTGCTCCGAATGTGCACGAGCATCAAACCATCAACCCACAGTTTCTCAACAGCGCTCAGCAATCCACCAACCAGCATCCCCAACTGAATAATTTTCTTTATGTAAACCAGCAAGGCTTTGAACGACAAGATGATCAGAGGTGTGTCTCGAACAACGACCGTATTGCTTTGTCCTGCTGCATTTGCATATGCTTACTGTTTAATAATAGGGTGTTTGACTACTACCGGAATGACCTGCAAATGCCTTCGGTGCTGAGCTCATCTGCCTTGAACAATCCGAGTGTCGTGAACGCGCAGACTCCAGGCGTAGAAGGAGCCATGCCTCTGAACCGTATGTTTCTTAATCGATTCCTGAGTAATATTGTACTTACCCAAACAGGCCAGCAAGCTCTGTCATTAAATGCTATGACCCTCGCAGCAGGATTGAGAAAGAAACCGACCACGACCAAAAAGATACTCAAGAAGGCCTTGCCTAAGGCATCTATCCAAATGCTCGATGGGAAGTCTTCCGCTTCTTCCGGATCCGAAAGTGATAACTCTGGGTCGGAATTGGAGGTTGAAGCCCCAGAAGAGCCATCTCCCATATCACCTGTTCGCCCCAGTGAGCCAGAAGCCGCCGCGCGATATGATGTCCTTCGAGCTGTGTGGTCACCACGTAATAGGCGACCTCATGCCGACAAGGTCAAAGGCGCACTCGTTGCGTTCAAAGACGTCGTCCGAGCTGTGAGGGATGCGTGGAAAGAGAAGTCCCAAGCGATGAAGATGGCGGAAAACAAGGGCGAAAACGATAAAGCAGCCCAGATTAAGAAGGACGTGGTCCTTCAGCGGCGCCTGATGGACGTGGTGGTTAGTACCACTTTGGATCAGGGCCACCCCACAATCGTCGAGAAGTATGTCCTTTCTCTTTCTCTATTCCTTTCTCTTACCATCTTGGCATATCGTTGTCATGGCCATAGAAGTCAGAAACGAATTGAGAGCCTCTCCCGCGTAATTACCCTAGTGTGGATTTCGG
Source organism: Aspergillus coremiiformis (assembly GCA_009193565.1). NCBI lineage: Eukaryota > Fungi > Ascomycota > Eurotiomycetes > Eurotiales > Aspergillaceae > Aspergillus > Aspergillus coremiiformis. Next base: position 16,787 of record ML739066.1, on the reverse strand, counting down.
CATTTCTTCTTAAAAAGAATGCTTATAAGTAAGGGTGGAAATTACCTTGCACCCAGGGACAATACATACTTAGTGATGTGTCCTTAAAGAACAAAGGAAATAAGGGAAGACGTTCTCTTTAAAGAACCATTCCTTTTTGGCGACCTTAGTATGGCCGCATAATCATCGATCTTGAAGAGTCGCTTAGGACTTCAAACGATAACGATTGGCCTGCCACACCAGCCCATCGTTCTAAAACGACATCCATGTCATGTTTGGCTGCAAATACATTTTTTTATGCCGTGTGCGATGTTCGTTGGCTAACCCGAACCTTTAGACTAGGGGAACATCCAATGGCCGTAACTGCCATGTATTCATTTCTACTGGATCGACACCAAGCCTCTGACTTTGATGGGGCATTCACCCTGAACTTGTTGAAGGTAAGTTTGCTAATGTAAAGCGAATGGCATCATGGACTAACTTATTTCGAAAAGCTACTTTCTCGATTTGTTACAATGGATGAAGACGTACTCCAGAAAACGAATGTAGCCAAGTTACTACCACGTTTCGTCAAGAAGGGCGGGCAAGTGACCAAGGGGCTCGCTCAGAAAATCTTGGATAATGCTGCTACTTCGAGTAAGAGGAAGCAGGAGAACAGTAAACCAGCGCTCAAAGAGACATCCCCGGCTAAGCACACTGCCTACGATAGTGCATCCGCTGATACTCAGCGTCCGGAGCTCGCTGGGTCCAAAAGGCTTCGAGATGTAGAGGCCAATGGCCAGCCAGCCATGAAGCGGATGGTTGTCATGTCGAATCTGAAGAATAACTCGAGACCAAGCAACGCTCCTATGACTGGCCCTGCCAAGCGCCCACAAGAGACCGGACAAGAGAATAAACCAGTAGCCGCAGCCGCCCCACGTCCAAAGGCCAATATCATCGCTCCTAAGCCGACTAATCTATTCGGAAGTCTGACATCGGCCTCGAAGAGGCCGGGAACTTCAAATGCAGAGAGGGCAGCTGCCGCGGCCGCGGCGGCGAAGTCAAGGTATACAGTTCCATGTAACTAGCCTAAATCCAATTATTGATGCTAATCTTGAGCAGTACACCCACTGAAAAGAAAGAGTCTCAACCAGCGCCTCCCAGGCCCACCTTCTCTTTCGGTGATATCATGGCCGATCTCAATAAACAGAAAGAACCTCCCCCTTCTGAGCCTGTTGAGAACAAGCCCCCGGAGACTGAGGAAGAACGAACGAAGAGACTTCGTAAAGAGGCGAGACGGAAGCTTCGTGTCACCTGGAAACCGGATGACTCTCTTACCGAAGTTCGTTTATTCACGCATGATCCAGATGAAGAACTTGGACCCAGCGATCGTGCACAGGGAGATGTTAAGGGTGAAGGTAGCGTGCTCAAACTTCATAGAGACCTGGACGAGCTCGATGAGGAAGAAGATGGGGGTGTGCGCGAAGAAAGTTTGCATGACTACTACGAGCCATCAGGTAGGTCATTCCCCAGGGTTTGGTCGGAAGTGCTATACTAACTCAGGTAGAAATTGACTTCGGGGACATCACATCAGAAGATCGTTCCAGAAATAACATTAAACGCGGTGGCACTCAGCAACCGATCAGCGCTGAGAAAGAAGCCCAAGAGCACCGAGAAGCCACAACACTTATGGTCTTCTATACATCGCCTGCAGATGTGCCGCCATCCCCGAAGGAACCTCCACCATCCACAGAAGAAGAGCCGGTGGCAGAAGCAGCTGCCTTTGGAGAAATACCAGACCACGTCAAGGTAAGCATGATTGCCTTTTTTTCCCTACCACTGCCTTTCTGAATCGGATCTAACTGTGCATCGACAGGTTCGACAAGAGCGGTATTACTCTGTTGTCAATCCCCAGCCGGCGGCAGCTCAACCAAGCGCACCAAACAACCAATTCGACATCTCGAACCTGCTCAAAATCATACAGAATGGGCCTCAACAGCAGCAGCAGTCAACTCCCCCACCTCCCCCACCTCCCCCTGTGTCCCAAGCACCGATGTCCGATCTTGAGCGAACCATAAGTATGTTCCGTCAACACCAGCAGCCGCAGCCGCAGCCGCAGCCGCAGCCCCAACCCCAACAGCTCCCGATGTCTCAATTCCCTGCCAGTACGCAGCCTCCCGCAACCCAGGGCATTGATTTCCAGAAACTTCTGGCCGTCATCAACACCCAGAAACAGATGCAGCAGCCACCTGCCATACCCCCAGTTCAGCCGTCGCAGCCCGCTCTTACACCAAACCTAGCTGCAATCATCTCACAGTTCACTGGAGCAAATAACCAAACTGGGCCTACCTCCACTCAAATGCCGGGGCACTACGAGGACCCCGAGCGCAAGCGTATGCGTGAGGGCTCAGGCTTTGATGGTTCAGAGGATGATAGATATAGTTATTTCAAACGGAACAAGCCCAATGGGTCCAGTAAGAGTCATGTAAGTTGCTCAGAGTCCACTCTTCGATATCATCTGCTAACTGTGTATGGTAGCCCAAGGTTGGATTGGTTCCTTGTCGATACTGGCCTGAAGGGAAGTGCCGTAAAGGCAACGAATGCACCTTCCGTCATGATCCTCTTAACTAATATCTTTTCCCTGTCTCAAACTCTTGATACCCCCTATCCTTCTTTTTTTCTCTCTTTTTCTCCCTCTTGGTATTCCATACAACAGATGGATACTTGTATTTTCATGATCTTTACCTCTACATCATTTCTTCTGAATTCTTACAGATGTATGTTGACACATAAATGTGCATTATGGGTGCGTTCACGGCGTTCTACTTTGCTGGCGATCTTTTCCCCTCGGCATTGGTCCTCTCAGCATCTCAGCGTGGTGTTGAAGCATTCTACCATGATACAGGAGTTCTGTCATTTTCGGTGGGCTTATGGTATTTTGCAAGGTCGAAAAACAATCATGCATGTATGTACCTACATTCGAGTGGGATCCTGATGGACAGGATTTTGATTCGCGAAACGATTTGACCTCATCTGGCAATTTCTGACACTTCAATGATACATTGTATCATTTTTTTGATTTATGAGAATTGTAAACAACTGCTCCACAACGGCTTAGGTAATATTTCTTTGTTTCTCCCACCGACTCTCAGTATCCTCGCTTTCATTCCACGTTCATACGACGAGTATTGTCGAAATAGAGAAAGCATGTCAATACCACCCACCCCTAGTAATAAACCAACCCACTGTAACCATCTAATCATCGTGTGCTGCCACGCCATATACCTGGGTGGACCAACACACGGCCTCTCCGAGGATGAATGGTAAGTATTTACTCTTTTTACCACTCCATACTGCAATAGTACAGTATACCATGCCCGTCATGCCAGCGATAGACAAAAACATACCTAACCGCCCAACAAAACAGGCTGATAGAACCATTCCAAAAAGGAGAAACGCCCACGTTCACAGCCCACATCAAAGCCGGACTCGAAGCATTATCGACCGACTCCACCGCGTTACTTATTTTCTCAGGGTACGTAACTATCTCGACGGGAACAATGAAGTAGATTCTACACGCAAAACACATACCGTCGAACGAAACACAATACTAATACTTCATCAGAGGCGACACAAAAAGAAACCTAACCGATCTAACAGAAGGAAAATCGTACCTGGTACGTTGAAACGGATGGAAATGATATTCCTCTCGAATACTAACCGAGTACAGAATCTCGCGGAAGAAAACCAATACTTCGGCTACAGTATATCGTCCGCTTGCGTACTTGCTGAAACGCTTGCTACGGATTCTTATCAGAATGTGCTGTTTTCTTTGCTGAGGTTTCGGCTTTATGTCGGTTCCTATCCGTCCCGAGTGACGGTCGTCACTCATGAGTTTAAGCGGAGGCGGTTCTTGGAGTGTCATTTTCCGGCTATTGGGTTGAGTGCTGTTGGGCGGAATCTTGGAGGTAAGATTACGGTGGGGGTTGTTGGGATTAATCCGCCTGAGGATGTGACGTCGGAGGTTTCTTTGATTGAGGGGGAGGAGAAGAGGGGGATTGGGTTGTGGAGGAGGGATCGGTATGGTGTTTTGTTGGAGTTGGCGGAGAAGAGGACTAGGAGGGGTTGGACGCAGAGTATAGCGGAGGGTCTTTTTGTGAATGTGGGCTTGGAGCTGGTTGTAGAGGAGTTGGTTCGTTGGGATGGTGGACGGGGTGGGAATGACTGGTTTCCGAAAATGGAGCAGTTGCCTTGGTATTGATATTGGGGTATTTATCAGGTGTTTGCATGTTATATTTAAAGCATGAATAGTAATGCATATTCATTAATCGTTACCGATATGCTGCCAATAATACAACACAAAACAAAGAAGCACCGAAGATATGCAGAACTGAGCCTGTCACCCCATCCTGAACGCCAACCGGAAACACCTCAACCGATGGTAGGGTCGCCTAATCCGCAAGACGGTAGCTGACCAATGTCTCCACACGATGGTTGTTCGTGCTGAAACTCCTAAGCTGCACTTTCTCTGCGTTCTTGATCTCCTTGGCATCGCTGTCACCCCATTCGACCGGTACTTCCGAGTCGGCGTCGGCGTACACGAGGACGTTGAATGTGCAGTCACCGTCCAAGACAGGGAGGAAGGTGACCGACGCGGTAATCTGGCGGAAAATTGCCTGAATTTCCTCTTGAATTTCTTTCTCGGTTTTCTCCACGGGGGTTTGGGGGTCCGCGTTCCTATAGAGGATTAGGTCTTGTGCGGATGCTTCTGGATCAAGAATGGCATACTCTGGGCTGGGATTTTCCTTATCACCAGACGCCCGGGATCTCTGGCTCTTGCTCTGTTTCCCGAAAATTTGAACCTGGAGAAATCGGGTGTCAGTTTTCTGAGATCTATCTTAATACACGGGGTTGTGTTTCTTACATCGAACTGCCATCTTTCTACGTGCTCCCCCGTCTCCTTGTCCGTGATTACTACAACAAGCTTGGAGATCTTGCCACCCATCATCCACTTATTCAGTTGTGACATGATCTTCCTGATGTAGGCTTTGACTTGGTCATCGGCGGTAACTGAGTCGTCAGCGCATGCCCCGAATAAGAAGGGAAAGGTCGACTAACTAAGCATATTGAGGCCATATTTCTTGACGCTAAATGGAGTTAGATGGAACGGATATATTGACCATTTGGATCGAAACAACTCACGTTGTGAAGTCTTCTGGGGGATAGACGGCTCTCTGGAAACTGGAGACCGACATTAGGGAAAACAGCCTATGTAGCTTCACATGTACAAGCTTACAGAATTGAGTTGATGGAATATTCAAACTGGAGAAATTAATACTAATCATCATGGCTGACGCAGACCAGGAGAGTTACTTACGAATTCTGCCACCAGCTTCGACGACCCTGGATAGGGATGAGTTTCTGATCCTCCCAAATGGCTATTTCTCGTGCTCACCTTTCAGGGACAGCTTGTGAACCTTGGACTTGTCCTTTGTTGCTGACATCGTGAGTTAATTTGATGCTGGTGGACAATAGGAAGTGATTGTGCCGGGGGTGAATTGGGTTGTTCTCCGTTTTGTTTTGGAGGTGGTGGGACGTTCAAAGGAGCCTTTTGTTTACTCCGATAGTCGCCGCAGCAATTCAATTGAATTCGATAAAGGTAATAAAGTCGAGATCGACCGCCTGCCAATTTAGATTAAACCATTTCCTCCGCAGTGCCGCAACTTTTTTGTGCCCGCCAAACAAGAACAAACTATTGCTATTCACATTCATTGACCGCGTGCGAGACATTTGCAACCGACAAGAGACAATTCCCATGCCATTGCAGACCTCCCGATGCGAGGATGCCTGCAGTTAGCCAGATGGCTGAGCGCAGGGCCGATATGCCCGGCGGCAAGCCTTCCCAAGGCCCCATCCGGTCTTTATCACACAATCCGGTCTTTCACTAGCTCTCCCCATCTGGCATCGCGAGGTAAAGCAGCTGCGAATAAACCCGCCCCTGATCTTGAAAATCGAATCGCGCAGATCCCGATTGACCGATATCGCAACTTCTGTATCGTCGCTCACGTTGACCATGGCAAGAGTACTCTCTCCGACCGACTACTTGAACTCACGGGCACCATCCAGCCGGGATCGAATAAGCAAGTATTAGACAAACTCGATGTCGAACGAGAACGAGGCATCACTGTGAAGGCACAAACATGTACAATGGTCTATAACCACAACGGAGAGGATTATCTATTGCACCTGGTCGACACACCAGGACATGTGGATTTCCGGGCGGAGGTTTCGCGCAGTTATGCCAGTTGCGGAGGAGCATTGCTCCTGGTAGACGCCAGCCAGGGTATCCAGGCTCAGACCGTTGCAAACTTCTACCTCGCGTTCGCACACGGGTTAGAGTTGATTCCCGTCATCAACAAAGTCGATCTACCGTCGGCTGACCCAGAGAAAGCTCTTGAACAGATCAAAACCTCCTTCGAACTGGATACGGAAAATGCGGTCATGGTTTCGGCTAAGACGGGCTTGAACGTCGAGCAATTGCTTCCTACAGTGGTTGAGAAGATTCCAGCGTATGCTTTACATTGATAACCCTCCCAACTAAAATCTTTCCCTCCTGCTGACCATTCACCAGGCCTGTGGGAGATTCTCAGAAGCCGCTACGAATGTTACTCGTGGATTCCTGGTACGATTCCTACAGAGGTGTTATCTGTTTGGTCCGGATCTTCGACGGCGAAGTCCGAGCAGGAGATCATCTCGTGTCATTTGCAACGGGCATCAAGTACTATGTCGGTGAGGTCGGCATCATGTACCCAACTGAGACCTCGCAGACCGTCCTCCGCGCTGGCCAAGTCGGATATATTTTCTTCAACCCGGGTATGAAACGGAGCAAGGAAGCTAAGATTGGTGATACATACACGAAAGTCGGTTATGAAAAAGCCGTGGAACCCCTTCCAGGCTTCGAGGAACCCAAGGCAATGGTTTTTGTGGCCGCATATCCCGTAGATGCGGACCATTTCGAACATTTGGAGGATAGCATCAATCAACTTGTGCTGAACGACAGGAGTATCACACTGCAGAAGGAATCTTCCGAAGCTTTAGGTGCAGGTTTCAGACTGGGGTTCCTGGGGACGCTCCATTGTTCGGTTTTTGAAGATCGTTTGCGCCAGGAGCACGGTGCTAGCATCATCATCACACCCCCTTCCGTGCCTGTAAAGATAATTTGGAAAGATGGTCGTGAAGAAATTGTCACCAGCCCGGCTCGTTTCCCCGAGGAGGACGATTTGCGATCCAAGGTAGCCGAGATTCATGAGCCGTACGTCCTAGCCACCATCACCTTCCCCGACGAATACCTTGGAAAGGTGATTGAGCTTTGCGAATCCAACCGAGGCGAACAGAAAACTATCGAGTACTTCACGCCGACCCAGGTCATCCTCAAGTATGAACTGCCCCTTGCACAGTTGGTTGATGATTTCTTCGGGAAGCTCAAAGGATCCACCAAGGGGTATGCTACTCTGGATTACGAGGAGTCTGCTTGGCAACCGAGCAACGTCGTGAAATTGCAGCTCTTGGTTAACAAAGCCCCTGTGGATGCGGTGGCGCGAGTCGTCCATTATAGCCAAATCGAACGGCTCGGACGGAGATGGGTGACGAAGTTCAAGGAGCACGTCGACCGACAGCTCTTTGAGATTGTCATTCAAGCTGCTGTCGGACGCAAGGTCATTGCACGAGAGACCGTCAAGCCGTATCGGAAAGATGTGTTGGCTAAGCTCCACGCCAGCGATGTGAGCCGTCGCAGAAAGTTACTGGAGAAGCAGAAAGAGGGCCGGAAGAGGCTCAGGGCTGTGGGCAATGTCGTCATTGAACAGAAGGCCTTCCAGAACTTCTTGTCTAAATAGACGATTTCTGGAAAGGTTGTATATTAGATTGATTGTATTTATACCTCGTAGAATGTTTCCTTTATGACATTGAATATATTAAATGATTACTCGTTTCTTGAAACAGCAGAGCATCAAATGTTTAGGTAAGCAGCGTATGCTCAACAACGATTGTTTCTGATTGGACAGCGCGGCGGAGGGGCCGCGGAAGCTTTCATTTTGGCCGCAGAAAAGTTCGTCGCCAACCCCGCCGCTGTTTCTCTTTCATCCACTGTTCGATTGTCATTCACACAAAGATTATCGGTCCTGATATCATTGAGGCAAGGTCCATTTTTTTGGCTGTGCACTGACTGCAGCACTTCACGATTCATTTGAGTGATTGCCTTCTTGCCATGTTCAGCTCTTGACAGCCGTGATGCAGCCTCCGGAAGGTGTGCAGGTCGACCTGGGCAAGGCCCAGGTCATTGACCGTGTCCCGAAAGTGATCAAGGAATTGAAATTTGGTGTTTTGTAAGAAATCCCGACCCAAAAATTCTGTGTTTTGTCTGTCAAACACGGGCTTATTCATTTGCGCGTGACTCATAGATCCAACGATGATATTGTCAGCCAAGGTGTGGTTGAAGTTTCCGACCGGAAGTTCTTCGATCTCGACCGTGATAGATCGGTCGTTTCCCATGGCCCCCTCGACTCGCGCATGGGTGTCTCGAGCAAAACTGCATCATGTCAGACATGTGGCGGTGCCCTTCAAGTTTGTAACGGCCATTTCGGCCATGTCAAACTCGTCCTACCCTCTTTCCATGTTGGCTACTTCAAGCGCGTCATCACCATATTGCAGGAGATTTGCAAAGAATGCTCCCACATTTTGCTTCCGGAAGGAGAACGGCGTACTTTCCTCCGCGAAATGCGCCGCCCGGGTTTGGATAATTTGAGAAGGTTGCAGATAGCGAAACGCATCAATGAGCGATGCCGCAAGACTCGGAATTGTGAGGCGTGCGGTGCCGTCAACGGTGTAGTCAAGAAGGCTGGAACAAGCGCGCTCAAAATTACCCACGATAAATTCCGCGCCTTCAATGCCTCTACTTCTGTTAAAAAGATTCCGCCCCCTAGCAAAATTGTGTTCGACCGATCGTTCGATGAAGCTAGAAGCCATAATGCGGAAGTTGAGAAACATTACAGGAAAGCACAGGATGACATGAATGCTCTGCGGGTTCTGAACCTCTTCAAGAGAATCTCCGATACTGATTGCGAACTATTGGGCTTGAACCCGAAGGAAGCCAGACCCGAAATGTTTCTCTGGCAGTATATCCCTGCGCCCCCTGTCTGTATCCGTCCTTCCGTAGGCCAGGACGCCTCCTCAACTGAGGATGACTTGACGGCCAAGCTGGGTGACATTGTCCAGAGTAACATTAACCTTAAGAATGCCCTGCTCAAGGGTGCGCCCGTCCAGACCATTATGGAGTGTTGGGACTACATGCAGCTTCAGATTGCGGTCTACATCAACAGTGACGTTCCTGGCCTGAACAAGGCGGATTTGGGAAAGCCCATCCGAGGCTTCGTGCAACGGCTGAAAGGAAAGCAGGGACGATTCCGTGGTAATTTGTCTGGCAAACGTGTTGATTTCTCCGGCCGAACTGTCATTTCGCCTGATCCGAATCTACGGGTTGATGAGGTCGCTGTGCCTGAACTAGTCGCAAAGAATATGACTTATCCCGAGGTGGTCACACGGTATAACAAGGAGAAGTTGCAACAACGAGTTCGAAATGGAACGAAAAAGTGGCCGGGAGCGAATTACCTTGTTAAGAGAGGCTCTACTTTCAAAACCTTCCTTAAATACGGTAGTCTTAGCATGATTGCCGATCAGCTGCAGGAGGGTGACGTGGTTGAACGACATATCGAGGATGGTGATATTGTGCTTTTTAATCGCCAGCCCTCTCTTCACAAGCTCAGTATTCTTTCCCACTTTGCCAAAGTCCGCCCTCACAGAACCTTCCGGTTGAACGAGTGTGTGTGTAACCCATACAATGCGGACTTTGACGGAGACGAAATGAACCTGCACGTACCTCAGACGGAGGAGGCTAGAGCTGAAGCTATGGAGTTGATGGGTGTCAAGAACAACCTGGCAACGCCTAAGAACGGTGAACCCATTATTTCCGCCATTCAGGATTTCATTAGTGCTGCCTACATCTTGAGTAGCAAGGACAATTTCTTCGATCGGCGCTCGTTCACGCAGATCTGCCTCTACATGCTTGGCCCACAAACTCGCTTCGATCTTCCTCCACCTGCTGTCCTCAAGCCACAGATGCTTTGGACCGGAAAGCAAGTCTTCAACATTCTCATGCGCCCCAACAAGGATGACCCTGTGATGGTCAACTTGGACGCTGCGTGCAGAGAATACAAACCTCCAAAGAATGGTCGCCCAAAGGATTTGGACCCCAAAGACGGATGGCTGGTTATTCGTAATTCGGAGGTCATGTGCGGCGTGATGGACAAATCTACAATTGGTTCCGGAAAAAAGGACAATGTCTTCTATGTTATGCTGAGAGATTTTGGTCCTCCAGCGGCAGCAGAGGGTATGAACCGCTTGTCAAGATTATCCGCGCGTTGGTTTACAAACATGGGTTTCTCCATCGGGATCACAGACGTCTACCCAAGTGAGAAGCTACTACGCTCGAAGCATGACTTGGTGGAAACGGCGTATGCGCAGTGTGACGAAGTCATTGCCAAATACAAGGCGGGCACCCTTGAGAAGTTCCCTGGATGCGACGAACTACAGACGATGGAAAATCAGCTCTCCGGTATTCTCAGTAAGGTCCGACAGCAGGCCGGTGACGAATGTATCGCTCAGCTTAGTAAATACAACTCCCCCTTGATCATGGCCACATCCGGATCCAAGGGTTCAAGTATCAACGTGTCTCAGATGGTTGCCCTCGTCGGTCAGCAAATTATTGGCGGTCAGCGTGTGCAGGACGGTTTCCAAGATAGAACATTGCCTCATTTCCCTAAGAACGCTCGTCAACCCCCTTCGAAGGGTTTCGTCCGTAACAGTTTCTTCTCCGGGCTAGAGCCATACGAGTTCATTTTCCACGCTATGTCCGGTCGTGAAGGTCTGGTCGATACGGCCGTCAAGACCGCCGAAACTGGTTACATGTCTCGTCGTTTGATGAAGTCGCTGGAGGATCTTTCTTCTCGGTACGATGACACCGTGCGGAATTCTTCCGGCCATATCGTCCAGTTCCAGTACGGTGATGACAAGCTGGACCCCGTGGACATGGAAGGTAAAGCTAAGCCGGTTCATTTCGATCGGACCTTCATCCACTCCGAATCGATCACCTACGACAATGACGAGCGCAGTTTGCAACCCGCCGAGATCATGGAGGTGTGCGAGGAGATGCTCTCGAAGGAGCGCGCTAAACTTGTCCGGAAAGATCTACTCGATACGGAGCTTGGCTACATGGACCGGTCTAACCACGGCGTCGACCAGTTTGAAAGTGCACGCGACTTCCTTGAGTCTATCCAGCAATACGTTTTCACCAGGGCAGACAAATTGATTTCTCGAGGCGGTGACATTGATCCTTCTGATGAACGGAGCCAGCAGGGCTTGAACCATACGGGTAAGTTGACTGAGAAGACACTGAGAACCTTCATCACTGCATGTTTGATGAAGTATAAGAAGGCCCAGGTTGAGCCTGGCCATGCGGTGGGTGCAGTTGGCGCGCAGTCTATTGGTGAACCAGGCACTCAGATGACTCTGAAAACTTTCCATTTTGCTGGTGTCGCCGGTATGAGTATCACCCAGGGTGTGCCCCGTATTAAGGAAATCATCAACGCCTCCAAGGAAATCAGTACGCCTGTCGTGTCCTGCGAACTTGTCACCAAAGACAATGTTATCGCTGCTCGAATTGTCAAAGGACGTATTGAGCAGACGTATCTCAGGGATATTATCCACTATGTCCGAGAGACTTGGACTGGGAAAGAGGCGTATGTCACTGTCAAGATCAACTGGAAGACCATCCAGGACTTGGCCCTCGAGCTGAAGATCCAGGATATCCTTGCCGCCGTCAAGAGCCACCGACGCTTCAAGTCCGATGACCTGAAGTTCCGCTGCCAGCGGTCACATATCCATATCCATATGGATGTCGATCCTAACAGCAAGCTCGGCCTTTCGAAGACGGAAATTGCCGCCACGAGTGCCGATCCTTTCTTGCGCTTGAAGCATCTCAAGCGCCTCCTCCCCGGCATCCAGGTTCTCGGCCATCCTCAAGCCTACCGTGCGATTATTCGAACGGACGAGACGTCGACCACCAATACTCTGCTTGTGGAAGGCTATGGTCTCAGGGCATGTATGAACACAATTGGTGTTGACGGCCTCCACACGTCTACCAACAACGTGATGGAAATGCGCGACGTTCTTGGTATTGAAGCCGCGCGGACGACCATCGTTCGAGAAATCAGCGAAGTGATGAAGGACATGGATATCGATCCTCGACACATGCAGCTCCTGGCTGATGTCATGACTTACAAGGGTGAAGTCCTGGGTATCACGCGATTCGGTCTTGCCAAGATGCGTGATTCCGTCCTGCAGTTGGCCTCTTTCGAGAAGACCGCCGACCATCTCTTTGACGCGGGTGGGGCGGGCCGTGCGGACCTCGTTGAGGGTGTTTCGGAGTGTATCATCATGGGTAAGACGGTGTCTCTTGGTACCGGTGCCATGGAAGTGGTCCGCCGGATGAATTTCTTCGAAGGGCAGATTGGCGCCAAGAAGACGACATTCGAAGACGCATGGACTGCCGTCTGCGAAGCTCCCCTCGAAGCGAAGGCCAGGTCGAAGAAGAGAGCCCGGGCTTAACCGGGTCTCACCCCTCCCGCACAAGTCTTAATCGGTGTGGCTGTCTGATACTTTATAAAAGTGCATCATACGGCGTTGGATAAGTGTGTATCTGTAATATTTGGGTTGTTGATCTTTTCCCGGGGGTTTGCATTAGCGATACTGCGGTGGTAGTGGATGGCATATACTATCCTGGTACCATTGACCACGTGTGTTACCATATGAATCCAACGATGATAATTCTATTGCTATTGTACGGAGAAGCTCGTAGGGAATCACTTACTGAGTGGGGTGATTTTGACAAAATCGATGCGCCTCATACCTTTTTAACGGCATGTATGATATCCACTGCTTTACTACAATAGAGAAAAATGGCCTCTTTCCAACCCCCCGCTCAACCTACCGTCTAAACTCAGGCCACGAAATCCCCATCCTCGGATACGGCGTAAGGACTCAGTAACCATACGAACACTCCACTAATTCATCCGTGGTGTACGAGAGAGGATATCGTTGAGTGGTTGCAGCAGCGGGATAGTAGTGATTCGACGGAAGTTACAGAGTGAGGGATTAGATTATTATCCTGGCTTTTCACAGAGAGCATTCTAACAGATTAGAATGCTACGCTAGATTTGAATGGAGATCTATATCTACATAACATCTAAGCGAAACCACCATGAATCCGTATCCAATTATCCAAGAGAATCAGGGCACGATAAGGCCGAGGTCAGAGATTACGGAGTACCAGAATCGGAAAGGCAAGACCGCGGGGAAGTTCCGCTTAGCAATGCAATTGATACTAATCAACCGATTGAACTCCGAGACTTACCCACCAGTTCACGCCCCCTCAAGGAAACCCAGTTTCCCAGAAAATACTATCTCAGTGTCATCGGCCATTCGTCTGCGACCATGAAGCTGATTCTCTCCACCTCGTAAGTGGCGAGGACTCATCGCGGAAAGAGAATTACCCCGCCATGGGGATGTGCTGACACCGGGTAGAAATCTCATGACCTCCGGGGGTCACTCGGTCATTCGCCAGCCGACGGGTGAAAAATCGAATGTCGAATTGATTAACTCGCTGCGGTCGAATTTTCTGGCGGCGCAGCAGTTGTTGGCGGTTGAGACGACGACGACGACGACTCCGCGGTGGACGCGGGAGACTGAGGATGGACTTTATATTCCTGCGATTGATTTTGCGGAGCATGGATTGGCGGAGGAGAGGGCGCAGTATGATATTACGGTGAAGTTGTTCTATTTGCCGGGGATTCCGGTGTCGAGACGATGTGCGCATACGCGGGAGGCTATTGATTTGGTATTGAAGGAGCTACATGTGGATTCTATTGATCTATTGATTGTTTCGTTTCCTGGGATTCTGTTCGACGCGGAGGATGATAGTGAGGAGGAGGTGGCGTCGGATACGGGGAGTGAGGAGCCGGATGATTTTGACAGCATGATTCGTACGTGGAGGGTGCTGGAGGATTTGCAGGAGAAGGGCATGATTGCCCAGTTGGGGGTGGCGGAGTTTGGCAGTGAGCGACTCGCCCGGTTCCTGCCTCATACGAAGGTCAAGCCCTCCGTCGACCAGATCAACCTCAAGGACTGCTGTGTCGTTCCGAAATCCTTGATTCTCTATGCAAAACAAGAGCAGATCCAGCTCCTCACCCACAACGACTGCATGGACATCCTGCCCATCGGCACCACGCGGGAACTCCTGGGTCCGGGCGAGAAGGGAGTCGGCATCCTTGCTTCCACCCCAGATGCAGAGAACGGTATCCAGGGCGATGTCGAACCACAGTGGGTGGTCAAATACACGGCGGTTGTCAAGGACCGCGGAGTCGTTGAGAACAAAGGGTATTTCGCCCTCGCCGATATGGGAAGCTGCGTCAAGCCTCATCCGTGAAAAGAATTGTCATATCTTTCCCTCTCTCGCCCTCCACTCTCTGTTGCCTTCCCAACTTCCCTCCAGAGGTACATATCCTCTCTAGCATTGTGACGATAAAGCGTGGCAGCTGCCATTGACGACGGGATGAATGAAAATGTTCTCCAGCAAAAGCTCCGATCCCACGCAACTCCAATCCAAAACCCCCGTAGAAAGTAAAAAACGAAACGACACAAGAAAAGTCAGCCAATCATACTCCTCTTGCGACCTCTCATCCTCACATCCTGCAACCTCTTCAACGTAACAGCCGCCCCCTTATAACTATCACGATAACCCACCAACACCTCCCCAAAGAACATCTCACACCGCGGATGCGTACTCCCAAATGCCCTCTCCAAAACATACAAATCAACCGCACGATCCTCCTCCGAAGAACTCTGCGCCGCCAACCCAAAATCAATCAAAACAACCTCCCCCTCCATCTCCCTCTCCCTCTCCCTCTCCCCCTCAACCCCCGACCTCAAAATCAAATTACTCGTCGTCAAATCCCCATGAATAACCCCAGCACGATGCAACCCCCCAACAACAGCCCCAATCCCCCTCATCAACCCCCTCACCTTCTCCTCCTCAGCCCTCCACCGCTCCCCCCGAAGTCCCTCCCCACCCGCCTTCATAAACGCCTCCCACCGCTCAAACACAACCCGCACAACCACCCCTTCAATCCACTCCATCAACAACCACGCCCCATCCCCACTCTGTCCCTCCCAATCTAGCGCGAACACCGCCGGCACGCTCACGCCCTCCCGGACCAGTTTCACCAGACACCGCGCTTCCTGCAGGATGCGCTGGCGCGTTAGTCGTCGGTCGAGGATGGGGTGGCGGTAGGGTTTTGAGGGGCGGACTTTCAGCGCTGCGGGTGTGGTCGGTGTGAGGTGGGTGGTTTTGTATATGTGGGCTTCTGCGCCTTGGGTTAGGAGCGTCGGGGGTGGGGTTGTGTGCGTGAAGGGCGTTGGGAGGGGGGGTGGTGTGTAGGGTTCTGGTGATGCCATTGTGGGAAGGTGGATCTTGTGGTTAATTGGGTGGGATTGTGATGTTGAGGTTGTTGATTGAGGGGAGAAAAAAGTGTTGCTGGTTTCTTGGTGGGGTTGTTGGTGCCTGAGGGGTGAGGCATTGACATTGGATGATGGATCATCTTTGGAGACCGCAAGTATGGCTGGTTCACCAAGTCATAATTGTGTTTACCATAAATTTCAGCATCGTTTAAAATAGTGGAAAATGATGAAATCTGAGCCTCGGATATGTACAGCAATAATAGACTTAATGTGATGCATTTGTATGACTCTTCTATATAATTCTTTCTATCCAGATCTCCAGCACATACGACCATAGGGTGTGGAGAACAGGGCTTCCCGTCCGCTCAGCCGTACTTAAGCCACATCTTAAAGTAAGATTAATAAAGTAGAAGCCTTTGTGATTTAAAGCAGCAAGAGCTAGCTGACTAGAATAAGTGTGGGTAATTTAGGTGTCAAGAGTAATTAAGGTAAGTAGAAAATAGATAAGGAAGGTGAGGAAGGTGAGAGGGATGAGAGACTTGGTATTATCGAGTACCACATAAAAAACATTATATTAGGCTCTTTTCTAATCTACCATCTTAACATTCAGAATTCACATTTATTTCATAAAATCATGATAGAACTCAGTAAAGATATAAGCCATCGCCTTGAGAAGTATCAGCAACGTGTCCAGTCTCGTGGTTTTACCAAAGAGTACTAGAACAACTTTAAAAAAACAGAGAATATTATCTAGTACAAACCACTAGCACCAGTCATATACACCAAACATAATACTGCTACGCTTTATTGAAGCTTACCGTGGGCTAAGGGATCTAATTATGGTAATCTAATTATAAAATATTTATTTCTAGTTTTAGTTTGGTCATGTAGCTATAGTATAAAAAATTATAGAAATATAATAGTTAATTTTATATAATATTTATATTATTAATATAATTATATTTTATATATCAATTTGTTTGAAAATAACATGTAGTTATATAGAAATATTTAATATATATATAACAAGCCATAATCCCTTGCTTTGCTTGGTAGCTTGAAATTTTATGCTTAGTAATTATTAACATAGATATTTTTCTATTATTTACAAGCCGTAATCCCTCGCTTCGCTCGGTGGCTTGAATTTTAACACTTAGTAAATATTAATATAGATATTTTTAATTATTTATATAGTTTTGATA
>ML739065.1:0-132845 GCA_009193565.1 Aspergillus coremiiformis | reverse complement strand
AAGAGAAATATTAACAAGGTGAAAAATAGGAAAGAGGGAAAGAAAAGAAAGCGAGAGAGGGGGGGGAAAGAGAAAATTATACCAGAGAAAAGTACCCCTCTCCATTGTTGTCAGCCAAGGTCTGGTGCAATTGGCTTTTTATTATTCTTGACAGCCTTGTATGTATGGATGTATGTATGTACATTCATACAGTACCTAACTTACCTGGTGGGTTGGTCTTGTGACAACATAACAATACTCACGACAACAAATACATGATAGTACAGAGTACATTCAGTGTATTAATATGATATAAGTATTGAGATCATGGCTACATAATCCTATCTTGACTCCCATTTATCTTTGCCGGGTTGTATCCGCTTCATACCTTCCTTGGAGCCATTCTATACATGATGCACACATACAGTATATACATAGCCCAGAGCGGGCAAACGCGCCCATCCATGGTAAGTTCTTTTATGACAAAGAAGGTGTTTGACCTCACCAGGTACAGGGTATCAGGGTATCTCCGGCAGTGAAAAATGAGTTGCGCAATTATTAACCGGTACATAACAACTAGGTACTAAAGCATTGGCAGATTCTCATTCATCCACCAACCCCTTACTTCCAAACAGTGTACCCCTCAGTTAGGTTTCATCCGCGGACCCTTCTGACGGGCCACGTACCAAGAAGTGTCCTGCTGCAGTAGGTCAATTCCCCCCCCTCCTCCCCAAAATCCAAATTGTCACTCATTGTCTTGAAAGAGGCTGAATATATCTGGCTACTAAGTACTACTGGGTCCTAGGTACATACATTTAGGTGGACCAAGTCCTATAATGCTGTTGGTCTACCGAGGTATGATCTGCAGTAGTCTGCATCCGGTTGATCTTCGTACTAGGTAGTTGTCGCGCTGAAACTTCCTTAATACCGTTATCTTCTTGGCCAGAGAGTAAAATAAAATATCTTTAATTACTTTGATTTAGTAGGATTATTAATCCCTTCCAATGAATAAAAAAGAAAGAAAGAAAGAAAAGGCTCGATGACAAAGATTGCACGCCTTCCTCAAACTTCTTCTCCAACGTCCATGCTTCATAACCGGCGGATAATATTTCCACCCATACCTTGATCTTTCGTACCACATCAGAATATAGATCCATGCTAGAAGAAAAATAGCCGGGTCCAAATGCTTGTATCCATGACACACGTCTGTACCATCGTGATACTTAGTAGGTAGATGTTGCACTGCTTTAACGGTGGTTCGATCCCTCTCTCCCTCTCTCTCTATATAAATATCTTGTCTGCAAGGCTGAAGTACTGCGAGATGGGGAACCATCATTAACCGACTCCTAGCGAGTATTAGTATCTTGACGGAACAACTCTACTATCATGTATATATCCCAGGATCACCCATGTAATCAGACTGAGAGTAATCGCCGCTCTTAGTACGGAGTACTAATGTCGAAACCCGCTACCTCTTTTGTGTATAAATAGATATACACCAAATATTTGAGACGGAGAACCATCAGTCCAAAAGGACATACATCATGATACTACTATCTACTAGTATCAAGGACTCAGGCGGTGTAGCAAATACTACTAGTAAATATTCATTTACTATAAACGCAGTATACATGCATTCGCCGGAGTGCGGTCTCGGGACATTGGCAGGACATCTAGATTAGTAGACTCTCCTTGACAACAAAGGTGACCTAATATCCCTCACGTTCGAGAACACTCAATGAGGCTTTTTTCGGGGATGCCCTGCAAAGTTCATAGACCTGCCAACCCTATCTCGGTATTCCACTCTCATTTTGTGTACCGGATCGGTCAATGCGGGATTTGTCGGTGGGTTACATTTTATTTCTGTCAACTCAATCGTATGATTCAATCAGGGCTTGATGTATGTCAACAGTACTTATCAACCACCCATGGGATGAAGACGGGGTAAGGCGAATTATCTCAAGGCCCTTTTGCAGATCTGGAGCGGTGAGGGCATCATTCTACAGTTCATGTTGACCTGAAGTAAGGACCACATCATATGACCATAGTATCTCTCTCCCGAGACAACCAAGGGTGTAGGACTGACATGACTTAGTAATTCGAGGAAGTCACAGTAGTATGGATATAAGGCACGGACTTTGGGGGTTGGTTTGATAGGAATGCTGGGCATTAGTCACGATGATGATCGAATGAACGGCGAGAACCAGACTACCAGGGCTGGAGTTTGCTTAAGGTGTTCCTCGGTTCAGCAAAAGTGGAATCCTATCCGAGTCGTTATACGGAGTACGGAGTATAGAATCATATAGAAAATCCAAGGGTCCTTCATCGGAATGCGTGCTAGCACATATGGTAATCATGATTTTCATTCAATATCCACCACAGCATACCTTAAGGGGTAGAGTGATCATAGCTCGGTCATTGAATTATCTACCACTGTAGGCAACAGTATGATAGCCTATAAGGTAGAAAAGTTCTACTCCGAGAACCTATAACTAGTACCTCATACTAATGAGCAAATACTAATGCCGAGATTCTTGATGAGAATAGTAGCTACTAGTAGTAGAATAGGTAATAACCCAATACCCAATTGGTAAAGGCCAACTGGTGAAATCCCCTTGACGAGTCAGGCGATATTTAGTAGTAACCAATCCAGAATATTCCGAAATCATCCAAGTCTCTATCATGTATGTAACAATTATATATATATATCATATATATAATATAATATATAGGGTCTACTTTGAATTCATTGCCCGTGTACAATGGGAGAGACTCGGATCGTTATATATATGTTAAAGTACTAATCGATAGTAGTCAATGGATACTCCGTACTCCGTACTCTAACCCTCGGGAACGATATTTCTCCGATAAATGTTCAACATACTCCGTAGTAAGCGGGGAATTGAAATTAATAAACTGATATTTTCCTCAGCCTTTAATGCATAGGCCTTTGAGATAATGATGTCACATCTTAAACTGGTATTTCATTTGGAAGGGAGGTATGTTTTAAGAAGATCTATTTATATGGGAATATGATACGGCAAGCAGGCCAGCATGTTTTTCGGAGTGTAGGTATGATAGCCATTTTTAACTCCACAGTGAGATCGTATGAAAAGATCCGTATGATGCCTTAGTATGGAAAACATGTTATCACTAAGTTTGGGTGTTGAATGTATGTACTTAAGTTACTACTACTCCGTACAGTGTCAGCAGTGCAGTAAGAGTACGGAGTACGGTACGCATAGTACGGAGTAGTGCTACTACTAATATATTCCATCCAGAGCATTGATCATCTGCACAATTTCATAGTGGACTGCATACTATGACAATTTCAGTGTCCACTCCGCACTTGCAGGCCTTATATTTATTTATGGAATCTGACTTGGCAGTCCAAATCATGCTATTCAGGGGTAAAAAGAGCCAAAAAAAGATGTGAATAACGCCCCAGTCCTGTTGGTGGAGCCCTACAAAACATGGATTGGAACTCCCAGTGGACAATCGACATGCCCGCCTAAGTTAGTACTCAATCAACGGAGGAATCGACGAATAGGCTCGTCAAGTCCATTTGAGAAGGGCTTAGTCCAGGGACCTTGAATTTCCAATAGGCTCAAAGTCTTGAGGATGGGGAAATTACAACTGCCATTTGGCCCTTTAGTGCCGGCGCCGGTGAACTGCTAAGAGACACCATAGAGGAAATGGACAAACAAACAACGGCGTTGTGGATCCTGTTGGCATTTAGTCTTCGGTTTTGTTGACTAGCGACCAAGACACCCTTGCTGGGTGTTCACTGGACGGTCTGGCCCTGTGGGCAGCCCTTGCGCTCGTTCCTGTCGTACCGGTTGGTTGACGGTACAGCCATTAGGCGCTTCTCTCTCTCTCTCTCTCTCTCTCTTCTCCCTCTCTTTCTCTCTCTTTTTTCTCTTTTTGTTTTTCTTCCCTTGGCTCTCATTCCACTCCCATACCAACCCTCAATCATCTAACCCCCTTCCACATTCGTTCTATCCTCAAGCAGGTGTCAGCTTCACTCTTTCAGCTGTTCACCTTGCTGTCCGTTCGTTCTCCTTACCAGCCCGATCCATTTCGTTGTGCTACCCCGTCTTTCAGACCGCCCGACCGACCGGACGACCGACCTTTGATACACTCCCTCTTTTGTTCTGAATACAGTGATTGTCATCAGATAGTCACTCAGGTTTTTGTTACATTCTTATCCTTTCAGGGAAAACCCTTTACTGGAACCTTGAGTAAGTGCCATCTATCATGCGGTAACCTAAAAGAGTACTAATCATGATGGGATGCAGTACGACCGCCATTCTTGTCGACCTATACTTCTTCATCCGTCTTGTTGATACGACTATTGTGACAGTATATAACATCAGAACCGAGCTCGAGAATCATTCCTTGCGAGAACAGTCGACCATCCAAAATGGTGCCCCTGTTCAAGAGACTCGCTACCCGCGACGACAATGGGAAAAGCAGCGATGATAGTCTTACTCCGACCATGGTCGATCTGTTGATCGCTCTTTTAGTTCTCATTCTAGTTGGCATTGTCCTGGTTGGTGCCCTCATTGTTTTGCGACGCAAGCGCAAAAATCAGAAGCAATCCGAGCTCCCGGTCCATAACGGCCAGTGCACGACTCATCACCGTAGCCTGACCATCTCTGCACCGCCATATTCCAAGACCGACTCTGTTCTCGTCTACGATGAGAAGAGAAGACTCATAGAAAACTCGTCGAGCCCTCCTCCCAGCCCTGTCCCGGAGATCCGCATTACGTTCCCCGAGGAGGAGGATGAATCTGGAAAGCGCAAATCAGGACGGATGGTGGTCGTGAGAATTAGCGATACTGGCGGGGTTGGACTGGAGCCATGCCATGATGAGCTTCCACCATATCAGTCTAGCGATGCGGAACGTTTCCAGTCCCTGGACATTGAGCGCATGGGTGGGCTCAAGGAGAAAGAGGAGGTGAAACGATGGTCTTAAACGAACCGTTGACCATCAGATATCGGCGGCCGTCTCATTCTATCCGTGATACCCCTTTCAACCTCTCATTCTTCGACGATTTCCCAAGGCGTGACGATATCCCGGCGAAGATTTTCTGTTCCCCAAATTTATCTCTCCGCAATTCTGTTTCGTTGTACTGTACCATCGTGACTTGCACATACGCGGACTAATCTATTCTGTCTGGCTACCGCGCTACTCATCTTCGGTCATATGGGGACTTTCTTCTGTCCTTTATTGATATTACTTACCTGGCCCACCCGAAGATAAAACTAAAGACATACCTCAGCTGAATTGTGTATAGCAAAGGGCTGCTGGTTGAATAATTTTTGATCATTTTTTTTTTTTTTTTTTTTTTTTTTTTTTTTTTTTTTTTTTTTTTTTTACCCTAAATTTCCTTTCTTTTCCTTCTCCCCCCCCTTTTTTTTTCTCTCTTGGGCGTTCATTTCTTGTGCTTGGTCACTTACATTCTTTCGCCCTGCCACGTCACTAGGGTTGGAAAGACGTTACGCACCGGTTTGTTGAAATCATTCTCCCTCTTCCTATCTCTATTCCTTGTTCAACTTGTCTTTCTGCTCTTTCCATTTTCTATTCTACGATCCTATTATCATCATCCCTACGATTCTTGGTTTGTCTTTAGGGTGCCTCACAACTAGATAATGTATGTACTGTACTAGCAACTGGTCTGACTCTGCGTCGGGTTAGACGGTCACTTACTGTTTCAATGGATGTGTTCGTTCATTCATGGACTTGTGGTCAGGTGGCTCTCCTCCTAAAGGAAGCATAACATATAATAAAATTGCCGCAACCAGTAGGTACGTATGGAAATGAAATTGAAACTTCAAACTTCTCCTATCGACTCCCTACCTACGGAGTAAACACCTTCAGTTGTCCAGAATCGGCGGTGCCCCCACCCCGCTTCATGCTGGATGTTCCGAACCGTGCCGGCCAATGATGGTGAGAGAGAAATTTATTTCTCAAGTTTGGTGTGCCGATTGCCCGACGTCACGGGGGAAAGATTGGGGATAAAATGTGTGAACGTGTGGATTTCGAAAATGCTTTGTATCGTGCTCGTCCTTCACCATTGAATCTCACCTCTCGCAGTTTCGAAGAGAGAACCAGAGAACTCTCCTCCCTATCCCACCCTTTTGAAATTTCCATATTGAAACCCGTACTCCGTACAGTATAGTATATACGTGTCCGCGATCGGGTTGTTACTATGACCATGGCCGTCCGACAGCTTTGAATTTTTTGGACGCGAAAGAAAGAGGACTAAGGGATAGCCACTCCTTCCCCACTCCCTTCTTCTCAATCTCAATTTCAATGTGTCCAATTTTAATTGCGAAAATTCTTTGACACCCCTATCTTGCACCAGCTCCTGCGTGAGCAAACGCTAAACCCACCAACTTGCGAACGGTTGCGCGACCGTGAAAGGCAAATTACCCCCCGATCGCTTTAGATGAATAGGACCTTGACTATTTCGGGACCCTCTTGCCTGTGATGTTATCCGGAACAAGTCTGGGGTCGAATCCCGGTAGACCCGACCTCAATGGCTTGCATCCGACCGCATCGCCCCCACGGCCTTCCGAGCGCAATGATCCTCGAAAAGCCCCAATACCAAAGGCACTGACAGGAAAGCAATCCCGACTGAGTAAAGAAAGCAAAGGGCAAGAAAGCGTCGATAATGGCTTGGAGCAGGAATTCAAACTTAAGCACTTGGGTTCGTTAGGCGTGCTTGGCTGGATACTGTGAGCTTCCATTCCCATGGCTGTAAAGGTTCTCCCATCGTGAAGTTAAAACAAAAAAAATCTGATGCAGAATAATGGCTATAGGTTCCTCCATGTCGTGGGGATATCTTTCTTCGCCAAGGGGTTTCTACTGAATCGGATGGTCTTGGAAAATCAGTCGTCTTGCGAGGTTCTTCCGTTCGGAGATGCGTCGCATTCGGCAGTTGGCAAGAGAAACGATGGGTGTTGGCACCAGAAGTCATTCGACAAGGCTATTGTGATCATCGTAGACGCTTTGCGATATGACTTTACGATTCCATACATGTCACCAGCGAGTGGTGAAACTGCCCAGTTGTTCCACGATAATATACCCGTCCTGTATGAGACCGCTGCGAATACTCCCGAAAATGCTTTCTTACTGCCATTCATTGCGGATCCGCCTACCACGACGCTGCAACGTCTCAAGGGATTGACAACTGGAACCTTGCCAACTTTCGTGGACGCTGGCTCTAACTTCGCTGGCACGGCAATCGATGAAGACAACCTAGTTGCTCAGTTACGTTCTGCAGGCAAGAATTTAGTGCACCTCGGTGATGACACTTGGCACAGTTTATTCCCCAACTACTTTGATCCCGAACTGACTCGGCCCTTTGATTCTTTCAACGTATGGGACTTGCACACAGTTGACAATGGTGTGAATGATCATTTGTTCCCTCTCTTACACCCGCAGAATGTCACCAAATGGGATGTTATATTTGG
Organism: Aspergillus coremiiformis; assembly: GCA_009193565.1. Classification (NCBI taxonomy): domain Eukaryota; kingdom Fungi; phylum Ascomycota; class Eurotiomycetes; order Eurotiales; family Aspergillaceae; genus Aspergillus; species Aspergillus coremiiformis. Next base: position 125,384 of record ML739065.1, on the reverse strand, counting down.
TCATTACCTCGGTGTGGACCATGCTGGGCATCGTTATGGCCCCAACCATCCAGCCATGGGTGCAAAGTTAAGGCAAATGGACCAGGTCATCCGAGATCTCATCGCCAGAATTGACGATAACACCCTATTGGTTGTCATGGGTGATCATGGTATGGACTCGAAAGGCGATCATGGAGGCGAGTCGAATGACGAAGTCGATGCTGCTCTATGGATGTATTCGAAGAAAAAGTTCTTTGGTCGTACCAGCCCGAAGACTGCCCTGCCGCCAAAGACTGCTCGAGAACGATCTATTCCTCAGATCGACATTGTGCCAACGTTGTCATTACTTCTCGGCCTGCCAATTCCGTTTAACAACCTCGGATCACCGATCGAGGAGGCTTTCTCAGGGCCCAGTGGAAATGACTGGAAGAACCTGGTCGCTGTCAACCGTTTGACATCTGCTCAAATCAAGAGGTATCAGCACGAGTACGCAATAACACGGGGTGCAGAAGATGGCCAAGAGTCCCGTTCGTTAGGCTTCTGGGAGACGGCGGAAAAGGCCTGGCAGAAGTCGTCAAAGAGCAGCAAGTCGAATACAGCGGCAATGCGAGCCGTCTACCAATCGTACCGGGAATACCAACGCCATACCCTCGACATATGCCGTGCATTATGGGCCAAATTCGATGTCCCAAGTATGATACAGGGTGTTGGAATACTCTTCGCTGGTCTTGTACTGCTGGTGTTTTATGCCCGAGGTATTCGATCGGACCGCATAGAGCTCACAAAACCACTCCTTTCTGTTGTTGGAGCAAGTTCAGGTTTCGGTGCTATAGTCGGCGGTTCTTTGGCCTTCACTGGGGTGGCGGATATGCCGACAGCAGAGTCATCGGCTTTGTGGGCTGCTGTCGGAAGCATACTAGGCGCTTCATGGATGATTTTTGCAAAGCCTGAACGTTTGGTGTGGCCTGTGCCCAACTCATTGTGGGCATGGCTCGCTGTAATATTCACAGTAACTCAATCACTGGGGTTTGCCTCCAACTCGTACACCATATGGGAGGATGAGATTCTATTATTCTTCCTTTCCACCTTTGGTGTCGTTGCCGGCGTATCTTCGATGCGCCAAAGGTCAACGGCCGACAGAGTCTTGGGAGTCTATCATTCAATCCTCTTCGTCATTTTAGGAAGAATAGCTTCGTTCTCTCGTCTTTGCCGCGAGGAGCAGATGCCCTTTTGTCGGTCCACTTACTATGCATCTGCAACATCATCCACCTCTGCCCCATGGCAGCTCACCATTCCTTTCCTTGTGACACTCATTTTACCGGCGGTCGTAAAATCTTTCTACACCGGATCCAAGTCATATGAAGGAGCCGCTACGTTATGGGTTGGGTATGCTTTTCGGCTTGGCCTGCTCTTGACTTCCATTTTCTGGATGCTTGAAGGTGCGGATGATGGTGGATGGTTCTCTTTAAGCAAGGAAACATGGAAGTCAATTCGAGTGTTTCTCGCTCAGCTTGTCCTTGGCCTCGCCTTTGCTGCAGGCACAACGGCGTACATGTATTCGAAGCCATGTATTAGCATCAGTGTCACACAAGGCAGTGCTGACTCCGAGAGTAAAAACAAATCGCCTTCTTCGCCGCAACCAGGAAGGACCACTGTTACTATTCTGGGCTTCGGTAACATCTACGGGACCCGGTTCTTCCTTCTTGTCGTCAATTTTTGCTTGGGTATTGTTCTCATGCAGAAACCCATGGGCCAGGGTGCCATAGGTCTGCTAGTCTGGCAGATTTTATCATTGCTCGAAATCCTCGACACGAACGGATTAGTGATGGGTAATTCAGCCATTGGCCCAGTTGTCCTCGCGCTGCTCGGCTCCTTCTATTATTTCAAGACCGGCCACCAAGCTGTTTTGAGCAGTATACAGTGGGAGACTGCGTTTATACCCTTATCATCAGTCCAATATCCCTGGTCTCCGATCCTAGTGATTCTTAACACTTTTGGTCCACAAATTCTCACCGCTGTTGCTGTTCCTCTCACCGTGCTCTGGAAGCGGCCTTTGCAGCTTCATGACCAGTCAAGACCTGCCTCGTCCAAGCCCAACAATCCTGCCACCAAGATTCTTTCCGACGTTGTCCAAGCGGCCTGCACCTACATACTCTATTTCGCCACCATCAATCTCGCCACCACGATGTGGGCTGGTCATTTGCGCCGCCACCTCATGCTCTATCGCATCTTCAGCCCTCGCTTCATGATGGGTGCTGCCGTCCTGGGAGTTGTGGACATCGTTCTCATCTTGTTCTCCGTGGCTGGTGTACGCTGGAGCATGCTGAGCGTCGGTGAAATCTTTGGGTGGTAGGCGTATCAGACCTAAACATACGTCCTCTGTTGAGGCAGGGCGTCACGGAAACAACTCCAGAGTGACCCCCCGCGAGAACCCTGTTTCTTGTATGTATTTACCATTCTGTTATGTATATTCTTTTAGATGAGTTGGAGACGATACATGGAGGCCCGGTTTTGGGGGAGCGAAGGGGAATGGGGGGGGGACAAAAATTCTTGCTATTTGAATTCTTGATTCCTGATTGTTCAATATATGAACGATGTACTGATATATCGACCGAAACAAAATAAAAAATAAAAATAAAAATAAAACCCAGTTCAAATCATCCCGATGTGACTTCGTCGAGAGTGTTCGAATTATTCTTCGTAAGCAATACTTGAAGAGCCGAAGGAAGTTTCCCGTTGAGAAAACGATCTCAGAGATAATTGAAACTATTCGAACCAAAGGATCCCGCTGTACGGAGTACATACTAACAATCCTTCAAATTCTCCCATGGTTATTGACCGCATGCTTCTAGAGGAAACAGGAGATTGATTTAATTTTCCTTTTCTTTTCATTTGTTTTTCTTTCTTTTTTTTCTTTGAGATTGTTACTCCGAACTCTTTGTTACAGTATACTGTACATACATGCCAGATATAAGGGATGAATGTGCAAAGCCTGCGTGAGTGCCAACAACAATTGAAACTCTATCCAGGCCCTTGTTTTCTTTCTTTCTTTCTTTCTTTCTTTCTGTATCAGTGCAACATAACACTGGATGTTGTCCTGAAGGAGGAACAATTGATTTATGCAGTACCCAAGACAAGGGTTGAGATCGGAAGCGCGATAATGAGTGGGGAACATAACAAGATAAAATAACTTTTTAGCATAGAAAAGCATCAGGGGTATTGACACAGGCTGAATAACTGAAGATGTACATAAAATCCATCGTGGTAAAGAAGTCATAAAAATTGTAGTTAGAGTGCCATGCCGAAATTTCCCTCTCCTTGTACCCCGATTCTTCCCAGCCTGACAATAGTAAGTCAGGTTCAAAGCTTCAAGTAGCATTTCAACCTCAAAGTAGAGAGCGAGAATTCTTTCAACGTCCCCACCGGGAGAAATCTAGGTTCTGAAGGATATTGGCATCTGCAGACGCATTCCAGTCGGTGGCAAAATCTGACCAGGCAGGAGCACTGCGTGATGGCAGTTCTTCAGAGAATATGTTAGCCTTCGTGTTGCGTCGGTGGCCTGGATAAGCACCCTCTGTAGTTTCAGAATTTTGAGTCTGGGAACCCAACGCTCGCTCTCGAAGTCTTTTGATCTCCCGCAACCGATTGCGCCAAGAGGAAATGTGCTCGCCTCCTTGACTGTTCCAGACGAGCGAAAATACCGAAGCGTTCAGGGCAAGAAAGCGCACAAAGGCAGCCAAATTCTTCCCGGAGATTATCTTGGGTGCGGCGGCAGGTGATATTTCTGGAAAACCGGGTTTACTCATTACCTGGACGTGGTAAAAGAGGTTCTCGAAACTGGCAGCGTCAATATTTGCAAGCTCAAACCCGGTCGCGATGCGGCAAACGGGGCTAATAACGATGTTCACGAAATTGAACTGTGATGGTATTGTATCAAAGTTAAACGGAATGTTCGAGCGGTTGTAAATGATGTTGACAAAATCATTTCCTATGTGGCGTTTTTTATTGATGCAAGAAGGATCATTGTCGAAATTAGTAGGCATCATTGTCACTACGTGGTACACGATTTCTGTGACTCGGTCACGCCATGCGTAGGTGGATTCCCCATCTATGTCAGGGTGCAGCCCCTGAGTATTGAATTGAGCACCCCTAAGAGGGACCTTGGTTCCAAGTCTTGACAAAAAATACTCATAGTCGGGAGTACCGCTAGTATTGGAGAGAATATCCGCCTCTGTCGTTTGACCATTGTCTATGTAAATGACACCGATCTTGTGTCCATCTACGATGTCATTTCGGTCGAAAGTGTTGAGTGCCCGGCGGGTAATATCATCATCGGAAAGTGGAATTGGCTGCATCGCGGTAGGCGTGGGGAAAGCCGTGGTTGCCAGCTGGAGCATGACATGGCTAGGAAGGACAGTAGTTCGCATGCCGTCACTATGCAGATGAGCATCATGCGTTGGAGGAACCTGATGCGGAAGGACGGGAGCAGTCCGTTGCTGGTACATGGCGTATGTAGTTCCTGATGCCTGTCTCTTTGTGATTTGAGTGAAGCCGGACACTCCAGCTATCTCCACAGTGACTATGCTCATGCCTACCACCCAGGACTTCTTTGAAACGGGCCCGTCCGCCGGAGATGGGGGGAATGCTGCATATGGAACGGTTTCCCCCAAGTCGGTAAAGGTGGCCCTTTGCATCAAGTCGAGGAAAACCTGACTTTGTTCTTCAACCATCTCTTTCCCGTGTTCGTCCTTGAATATAAGCCTGCTAGTGATCCAATTGACATGCTTCGCTCGGTCTTGCAACTTTAACGACAAGAACCAGAATACCATAACGTGGTGGGTCAGAGTATAGATATACCTCGACATTCCATCTTGAAGGGATGGGTCCAACATTTCAGCAGGAAGAGCAGCCGTCTCTCGTACACCACTTCCGAGCTTCGCACACCCCCGAGGATTTCGGTTAATTGACTCCGAAGCTTTGAATCGCTTTTCTCTAGAAGTCTGCAGAAAGCGAATGCAGATGCCAAAGACAGTACGAATCTCCTCTTCTCGTAAATTAACATAAACGTCAGGCAATCGTGCGAGTAACGCTAAAAACTCCAGGATATGCACTGCAAGGTTGGACAACGTGATCACTTTGGACATCTTGTCCAGGATTCCGTTCAATGACTTTGTCACAGAAAGTGGAATTTCATGGCAGCAGACGGAAAGGGCGTGAATACATCCACGAGAGGTGCCTCCCCAAGATCCAATAATGCCCATCATGAACGAACGCACCAGTTCGTCTTCTTCGCTTTTGGCAAAGAACTCATGATAGCTTATCAGAACGCACAAAGTATCGAATATATAGCCCGCTACATCGGTTTTCTTGACTCCAGTTGATGCCGGCGGTTCACGAAAGGAATCGTTCTTAACCTGATCACACAAGATGCTACGCAGTAGCTTGACTTGGGGAACTGCATTCCTAAAAAAGCCCCGGTTGCGAAGCTGTGGCGCAAGATGAGTGAGAACGTAGCTGTAGATCTCCCAGTTAGTATCACGATGTAGCAGTGAGATAACAGTTTCTAGCCACATATTTGCTTTCAATGCGACCTTCTGCGCTGGGTCCGATTGTAAATGATGCGACGTGTCGGATGTTGCGTAAGCATACACGAATGGGCTTGACTCATCCGGTGGTTCTTCAGGAAGTACCTGGGACGAGGCATATGTCCAGACTGGTGGAGTCAACTTCGACGCACGTAGAGGGTTACCCGCGTTCCGCCCAGAAGACTTTGAAGAAATACTAGCAGTGTCTTTTGACAATTTCCCCGGGGTTGATATCCGTGAGTTATCATTATCTGCACTATACTCTCCGGTATGTTCTTCGGCAGTGGTGTGAGACTTGGGGCCGGTATCAGCATTTCGAGCAGGGACGTTCATCAAGAAGTCATTCTCAGAGACGGATAAGACAACGATGGAGCCTGAAGAGTCGCATCGGAGCCTAAAAAGCACCTTGAGCACGGTTAAACGAGAGTCGACTTGTCTCTCCGAGGCTTGAGCAATCTTCAGAAGTGCTTCGAAAACCAGAATTGCTTTTTTCGCTGACAAGTTCAAAGAGCGGAGAAACACTTTGACTAGACCAATGGAGCAAACATTGGCTAAAGATGATTCCAACATGGTGCCAGCTGATAGGGAATATGGGGAAATCAGTGTTGGCGATTCCGCGCCATGTGGTCCATCTTTGCTCAGGTCTTTGTTCATCGGCGAGCTTAGGGTATCTACCAAGAAACTGAAGGTAGTCTCATCACTGACAAGGATAGAAATATCGACAACAAATGATACAAGTGACTCGAGGAACAAGATATCATCTTCATCAGAGAAATTATCTAACATTGAACCCAGAAGCCCATGTGACTGAAACTGGGCCAGATTTTCGTAGGTTGTGAAAGCTTCTTTCACCGTATCCAATGCAAGGATGCGAATTTCCGATGGTTTAGTGCGAGATCGAACGAAACAGCGGATCAAACCTTGGCAATGCCGTTCCCAGTCAAGGTTCTCAGGGAAACAGAGCTTTTCGGTCCTCATTGTATTGAGAATAAGCTCAGCCTGTGGGGGCTCTACATGCTGGCAGACATTCATCAGGAAACGAGTGGCTTCCAACTTTTGCTGCCGATTCATGTGCTCCCAAAGAGCCTCAAGAGCGGAGGCGATCTGGATAACGTTGGCGAGAATGTTGGACCTTGTGTCATCTAATACACTGCCTCTTGGATAAGACAACTGCGAGCTGGAGCTTGACGCCGAGCACTCTCCAGAGTCGTCAATAGCTCTGAGCGAACATGAGACGATAATGTTGATAAAGCCCGACCAGTCTCTCTGTAGAGCCACGTGAGAAAAGTCACCCTCCAGGACATTCAGACACAAATTTGAAATGCCCGCTTCTAGCCTACCGTCATTCTTCTTTAGAACAACTTGAAGAGAGTCCATCAGCTGGTCAAATTGAAGCCGAGGTATCCCATCCTGACCATGCGCACGGATAAGATCGGTGAATACGTGAACCGTTCCACGCAGAATGTTGAGGTTCCGCCCATGCTCTTCGCAAGACTCAAACAAAAATGAATAGAGTGTATTCACCATTTCATCCTGTTTCCTCGACTTGGCGAGATTCCGCACGGTCCGTGAGGTTGGGCCAGACAGCGACTTGACTGAGGCATAAATATTGCATAGAACCTCTAACATTGGAACAAAGCTTTCATCCGGAACATCTGCATAGAGAATTATAGCCTCAAATACAGCCAAAGAGTTTTTGATGTCAGCGGCAACGCTTGTCTTCTTGCAGATGATGAAGATCTGATCAAGCAGCGACTGAGCCTCTTCGCTACTCGGTGGTTTCCTTTGTAACGTGATTAAGTCAACAGCGAATTGCAACAAGTCATCCAGGAGTGCATCATCATAACCAAGTCCATTAGCCTTAGCAACTTTCGATTTCCTTGCTTTTAGTCGAACGGACGAAATCAGCTCATAGAGCGGGACTATACACGACGATATTATTGGAACAACAGACGAAGAAGCGAATTCTAACTTCCTACCATGATCAGAGAGGGAGATCAACGAAATCACACGCGCGGGCACTATGTCGGACTCCGATGGACAAGATATAGACTCAAAGACAGCCCTTCTTGTTGCTGGAGATAGGTCTTGGCGAGCTGCGATAGCTTCCATTAACAGCGAGCCACTTCTCCGAGCCTCTGCCGAGGTCGCATGATGAATCAGATACGAGCCAGCCTCCCACAGAGCCTGTGATTGCTCAGAGGTAAACCAGTTAAGGAACTTTGAAACCTGCTCTGCCTCGTCGATAGCATGAGCTAGGCTCTGCTTCTGCGCTAAGATCTTGATTGACGTCTCGAAATCTGGAGCCCCAGAAGCGTCCGAAGAGCTGGACACAACACTTCCACGATGCATTGATTCAAGTCCAAGAGCAGCCCAACTGTTCCTATGTCCATCCGACGTCTGCGACAATGAATCACTGCTCTTTCGTACCGAGATTGACGAAAGCGATTGTGAACGGGCAACGCCTAATGATCTAAAAACGTCTGCGAAAGTAGATGTGGAGTGTCTGTAATTGGAAGGTGATGAAGCATCGTCAGAAGACATGCGTCCCAGTGGACGAGAATTTAGGTAGGGCCTAAGTCAACCGATTATATACCTACAGATTTATGAATCAGCAAGAACAAGGACCTGACCGGAGCTCATGCTTTAAGATATCCAGATGACCAATCCCAACTGGGACATCACATAACCAAAGGTATAGCATAGAGGTTTACGCACCATTGACAGGTCACATGAAGATGTTCACAGCATCAGGAGACCTGAAAGGAACCTGTAGCTTAGCCCAGATAAGGTGAATAACTGGGGGTTTGTTGACACTATTAGGGTATTAATTGAACAAGCACAATTCTAGAACAAGCTAGATAGCCCTGAGTGAAAAGACAGGAATAACTTTTATGGGTGGGGGGTTTTAAGTCAAAGATATATCTTTAAAATAATAACATGGAAGCAAACAGAATTAGTGATAAGTACGGAGTACTGGAAGTGATCTCTAGAAATGAAAGTGTGCCAAGACACCTTTCCCCTCCAAGCATCCATCATGATGATCTGGCGGAGATTCGGAGATGGTTAATCCGCATGATCACCTGATGGGCAGAATCCACCCCGCGGACAACTCGGGCTCACCGCCTGGAATCTGCAAAGCAACCCACCAAACAAACTGCCCGTCCTGGAATCAAGCTCATGGTACCTATTTTTTCCCTTAAAAGCATTCACAGAAGGGTGGTTCTTGCGGATTTCGCCCACTTCGCGATATATATTTCACTGCCATAATTAACCTCATTTCCTTCTCTTTTGCTAGGTCCTGACTGGCTACATCTGTGGTACTGCACATACATATTCCTGCTCCAAGATGGCTGACAACCTTGGAGCTGTTGCACAGCTTCTAGAAGCAAGCTTGGACCCAAGACAAAATAAGCAAGGTAAGCGCAGGATGTCCTCATATCATTAAATGTCTCATGAAAACCAACGGGTGATCTTCTTAGCCGAACTTGCTCTGCGTCAGCAAGAACAAAAGCCGGGCTATTCATTGCAGCTACTTCATATCACGGCGTCCGCTTCCCATCCATACAATACTCGCCTCGCTAGTGCACTGTGCTTCAAGAACTTCATTAAACGAAACTATACGGACGAGGATGGAAACTATAAGCTTCCACTTGATGAGGTGACGACCATAAAGCAGGAACTGGTCAGCCTGATGATTTCGGTCCCTGCGGGCATACAGACCCAGCTGGGAGAAGCTGTCAGTGTGATCGCCGATAGTGATTTTTGGGAGCGATGGGATACTCTAGTGGATGTAAGCTTAGACTGCATAGATGGGAAGTTTTTTTCCCCTCCCGCTCTAATGACGCTCGCAGGATCTCGTTTCAAGACTCCAGCCGAAAAACCCTGCAGCCAACAACGGCGTCCTACAGGTTGCCCATTCTATTTTCAAGCGCTGGCGGCCTTTGTTCCGATCCGATGACCTTTATAGAGAGATTAACCATGTCCTGGATAAATTTGGAAACCCTTTCCTAGCTCTGTTTGAGGTAAGACTATTAAAATTGCAATCCTTCTTTCCCGCTGATTTCGGCTAGCATATGAAACAGCGATATGCTAATTTTTATTCAGGGCCTGGACTCTTATCTTGAAGAGAACAAAGGCAACAAGGAAAACCTCATCCAGGGATTCACCCAATTCAATTTGATGATCAAACTTCTGTATGACCTTTCTTGTCACGACCTTCCTCCGATGTTTGAAGAACAAATTTCAGGGATAGCTACTCTTCTCCTCAAGTACCTCACGTACGACAACCAATTGCTTCATACCGATGATGACACCGAGGCCGGTCAATTAGAATTTGCGCGGGCTGGAATTTTCGAAGTTCTCACCCTCTGGGTACAAAAGTATATGGATGAGTTCAAGCCTCACGTCGAACAGTTTGTGGGTAGCTCTTGGAACTTCCTGGCTACAATCGGCCAAGAAACAAAGTACGACATTTTGGTCAGTAAGGCACTACAGTTCCTGACCTCAATTGCGGGCATGCCTGAACAGGCAGCCTTTTTCCAAGATGGGGCAACGTTGAGCCAAATCATTGAGAAGGTCATTTTGCCCAACGTGAGTCTGCGTGAGTCTGACGAGGAGTTGTTTGAAGATGAGCCCATTGAGTTTATCCGACGAGACCTTGAAGGATCAGACAGTGAGACGAGAAGACGTGCTGCGACCGATTTTCTGAGGAAATTGGCCGAGAAATTCGAAGGGTCCGTCACGAAGGTTGTCCTACACTACACTGAAGTCCACCTTGCTCAATATACTAGTGACCCAACTTCCAACTGGAAGGCTAAGGATACTGCAACTTACCTTTTCTCCGCAATTGCAGCCAAGGGTGTTGCTACTGCCAGCCATGGAGTGACTGCGACTAACTCACTAGTCAGCATCACTGACTACCTCCAGAAACATCTTGCCACGGATCTGGTCGCTGGGGATGATGTGAATCCCATTCTAAAAGTTGATGCAATCAAATACTTGTATACTTTCAGAAGCATCATCACTAAAGAGCAATGGCAAGAAGTGCTTCCCTTGGTGGTGAACCATCTGGGCTCATCGAACTACGTTGTCTACAGTTATGCAGCAATTGCTGTTGAAAGAGCACTCTACCTCTCTGATAACCAGGGCCAGCCAATCATTGCGCCTGACACAATCACGCCTCTGGCCAAGGATTTGTTAGAGCACATATTTGCATTGATTCAAAAGGATCCTGCTCCCGAGAAAGTGCAGGAAAACGAGTTCTTGATGAGATGTGCCATGAGGGTACTCATCGTCATCAAGGAGGGCGTGGTCCCTTACACAGAGACTGTTCTTCAGAATTTGATCAACATCACTCAAGTTATCAGCAGAAACCCCAGCAACCCGAGGTTCTACTACTTCCACTTTGAAGCTCTGGGGGCTTTTATCCGGTCCGTGGGTTCCGATGTCCCTTCTAACGTAACGCATCTACTAACTGCTATAGATTCGCTGCACCGGCAAATCCTGACAAACTTGAGCAAGCTCTGTATCCTCCTTTCGCCGGAGTACTCCAAGGTGATGTGCAAGGTATTACATAACTACCACCGGGTGATCACTTAGTTCTTCAGCACTGATGGGTTTTTAGAATTCATGCCGTACATATTCCAGTTATTCGCAGCACTTCTCGAAGCCAATCCTTCAGGATCATTGCCAAACTACTATCAGAACCTGGTTGCCCCTATCCTCATGCCTGTCATGTGGGAGTCAAAGGGCAATATTCCAGCGCTCGTGCGACTTCTTTCTTCCATTATTGCCCGCGGTTCCCAGTATATCTTGGAGAACCAGCAGCTTTCGAATGTCTTGGGTATTTTCCAGAAATTGCTTTCAACCAAGACCAATGAAAGTTACGGCTTTGACCTGCTAGAATCGGTTGTCGCAAATTTCCCTCCGTAAGCACACCACTATAAAGGATCAACGTCTTTGAGCTCCCATTAACAATACACAGAAACGCACTGGAGCAATACTTTATTTCAATCATGCAGGTCATTCTCACTCGGCTCCAGAATTCCAAGACCGAAAATCTCACTTTGAGATTTGTTCGATTCTACCACTTCATTTCGGCCCATGATGATAAGGGCTACAGCGCCGACTTCTTCATTCAAGTCACAGACAAAGTCCAAGCTGAGTGCGTGAGCCCCTGCTAAAGTCATGCTTCAACGTTTTGATCATGCTGACTTAACAAAGGCTATTCACACCAATCTATCTGAACATCATCCTCCCCGATACACAGAAGCTCGCCCGGCCCTTGGATCGCAAAACTGCAGTCCTGTCCTTTACCAAGACGCTTGCTAACTCAGACGCATTTGTGAACCGGTATAAGAAGGGATGGGGCTTTACCTGTGAGGCCTTGCTGAAGCTTCTTGAGCTTCCCCCGCTGCCAGCGAGCAAGGACGACATTATCACTGAGCATGATGTTGAAGACATGGCATTCGGAGTAGGCTTCACCGCTCTAAACACTGTACGACCACAGACCAAGGACCCGTGGCCGGAGACGGGGGCTGACCTCAAGGCTTGGGTTGGCCAATACCTGAAAGAAGCTGACAAGAAGTATAACGGACGGATCTCTGGGTTTGCACAGGAACGTCTAAGCAACGAAGCCAAGACGGTTCTCGGCAGCTACATAGCATGATATCCACAAGCAGCATTCAAGCAAACTCTCGAACACGGTATTTGTTTCTGCTTTAGGGTGAGTTGACACCGGAATTTTCAATTCACAGTAAACCGGAAAAGTTAGCCTCGATATCTCAAAAGAAACAGAGAGAGAGAGAGAGGAAAACGAAAAGAAAAGACCAAACATGTCCTTACGAATTATAATTAGATGATACAAAAAATATCCTCACCGTTCTACATGCGTGATTGCCTAGTAGTATCTACACTACCGCCCTGTTGGCAGTGAATATATATTTTTGCGACGTATTGGTATACCAGCGATGAGTAGCAGTGCCTGAGACATGAAGCCTACCAGTCTGTGCCGTTGTGAGGGTGGGAGCACATCGATTATTTACCGTTTCCATTCCACCGGACTTTCTAGAACTGCCTTCGGCGATTCTTCTCCGACGGGTTCCTGATAGGCTTTTTCATCGCAAGGCTCCTGCTCTTGTGGTTCCTTACGACCCTCTTCCAAGTTGCGATATTTTCTCCGGCTTTTCTTCATCTTACTAGCCTTCTTCTTCCGAGCACGATCAGCCTTGATCGCAGTACGGCTCTGTTCTCCTTTCTCGAGGTGCTCAATTTTATCAGCGAGAAGCTGGCGCGCGATCTTCTCATTTTGAGATCGGGAGCGAGTCGCTTGGGATTTCACCACGAGCCCAGTGGGTTTGTGAATGAGCTGTACGGCAGAGCTGGTTTTATTCTAGTGATCTACAATTAGCATTGCCTAATTTCCTTTGCAGCGAAATCCAAAGATGGCATTGAGGGAATGCTTACAATCTTCTGACCTCCAGGGCCACTGCCCTTAAGATATGACACAGTCAAATCGGCATCGTTGATCTTTAATCGGGGCGGGAGGGGCTTTTCCGTGAGATGGGAGGTAATTGTGAAGCATCTAAGCAGGGCGACTGGTTGGGAATGTGAGGCAAAGTTGCGTGGTATGAGGGTTCGTAGTAGCATGGTTCATGATGGCTAACAACTTTGACATACATTTCAAGAGACAGTCCCACTCAGAATATACATTGACACCTCAGGCACCAAATATCATACCGGGACATTGTTGGGCCGAATTCCGGAACGGCCCTTGATCATACGGAGTACTTATTTGCTATACGTATCAGCACTCCATACGGAGTACTCCGTACAATCTTACAATCTTTCATTGACTCCTGTGATTGTCCTAGGTAGCTGATGTATGCAGGATCATCAACCGCTTGAGAAATGCGCCAAGAATAGGGTAATATACGCTGCCGGTGGGTTTCAAAGGCCTTTGAATTTGACCATGGCAGGCGATGGAGAAACTCCCTCTCTCTTTTCGTTTTCGCAGTAAGGTATATGCAGATATGCCGTACATACTCCGTAATACTAAATTCAATGGGTGGTCTGGACCCTGAAGTGGACCTCAAAATTCAAAGCCGACCAATGCACTTACTGGCTGTGGCTCAGTCGGTGGATTTTATCCAATGTTGAAACCCCATTCAGAAATCAAGAACAAAAAAAGAAAGAAAAACTTTGCTGCACAGCTGGAGGCTATTCTTAGCCTCCAGCTAACAATCATATTCAACAGTTCAAGTGAAGTTGCAGTCGGGTGTTTGTACTGAGTAAAATGCAAGGCTGACATGCAATTAAATATCCTTCAGTGGTCTTTCCCCGCATTGAAATCATTTTCTCTTTTTAATTATTCTTATTTTAAAGCCCGGTACAACTACTAAAGTAGTACACCGACAAGGGGACCCGACATTCTAACCCTTTTCCTGTTTTATTTTTGCCATCCCCCCGGAAAGTCCATTTGTATATTTACAATCATGATCATGAATGCCTAAACCTCAGAACAGTCGAATTTCAGCTGTCGCACCAGAGTACCACGTGGTTACTTCCTCAATTTTGACACTTCCCGCGCCACGGGTCTTTTTTTACTATTGAAAAGGTGTGACCATTTGTTCAGGGGCAAATTTGAACAGCAACTGCACCACACTTTTTTTTGAGAGAAAAAAAAAAAAAAAAAAAAAAGGAAGAATCCAATTATCACCCGCTCAATTCCTTCACTGTGCACATCACAAGCAACAAACTATTGCGAACATGGCACTCTTTCTCTGGATTCCAGCTTCCTTCGCTCGTTGGATTCGGTTGAAAATATATCAATATGAGGTGACTTTTGCTATATATATGCTCACGCCTACTGAAAAGTTCATCTTTAGTATGTTTTCTGGGGAGAAAGTGCCATTGGACAACGAATGAGTCGCGTTAACAGACTGGAACAGACTCCCTTCTTCTTACCCTGATCTCAATGATCATTACCGCTATTTACGTCTACCTCCCTGACCATGTCCGATCCGTCTATAGTCATCTCTACTATTACTGGGCTGGCGAACGTCCCTTCATATCCTCTGCTTTGCCAACGATCAGCTCGGTGTTTAGAGAGACCGGGACCAAGACTCTGGAAATTACGTATGAGACAGCCAAGAATACCGCTGCTGCTATCACCGACACAATCCGCGAATTATAACTTCAATTTATTTCTACTGGCGATAGCGGGCGACTTTCTCCGTCTTTTGTTTTTTTCTTTCTTTTTTCAATGCTCCTTTCTCGCCGCGACTGCCTGCCTGGGCTGTGGCATACTTCGGCATTTCGGTTTTCTTGTTACTCAGGCGTGATACCATTGGGGTCACCTCTTGTGCACGATATCGGCATACCACTAAATAATCTCTCTACCTTCCAACTCTTGAGTATTTTGATCCTTGAATGTGGGTCAAAGTCTCAGTTTCGCAGCTGTGCCTGCGATGTCTAAACGCAGGTATTCTATGTTGGCGTTGTGAAATTGTTCATTCGGAGTACGAGCGCAATGTTCCCGAGCAAGCCGGCGCATCTTAGGAGTTTTTGATTTCGTTCTTCGCTCTTCCTGCTGTTTGACCTTAACGATTCCGATCATTCATAGCTGCGAAACTATGTTTATTATTGCTACGATGAAATACCCTTGATAGCGAAGTCAACTTTTCTTTCAAGATACCATCGCTGTGGAATTTATTACTCTATGCTTCAAGTTTCTCGTATCGTGATAGCATTGTAAGCGCCCTGTTCTTTGGTACTGTTTGACGCCGTCGCTGTTCCCAGTGAGAGCATGGTATACCATTCGAATACCATTGAAGCATAATCCTGCAAAATGGAGGGGAATAAAGAAAAAATTGTACAGGTGGATTAAAATTGTAACGAAATCACTATGACCGCTTTTCAAACCGATGGTAACTCCCAACATGCCCAGAGAAGAGTTTTATACAAGAACAATCATCAAAAATAGTACATGTGCAAGCGTCACATGATAACTCCACCCTTTACCAAAACCCCATGCCACTAGAGATCCCGCCGAATGGCAGCGTTTTGTTTTGTATTGATTCCTGCCCAAGACTGCCCCGACTAAACCAGTCCCCGGATAGGTATTTCCACAAACTTGCCTGAAACGCTTCATTCCGTGTTCTGCGATTGACTTTGAGCTCCGGCCTCTCGTTGGCGCTTTTCACGCCTAGCAACATCCGCCATGCGCATTCGCGCCAACTCCTTATCGATCTCTTCCTTCTCCAGTGGGATCTTATGCGATTGTTCAGTGGTAGGCCAGAAGCCCGGGACACTGAAGCGGTCGTCGAGATTTGTTCCGAAATAATACATCCATCCAATTGGGAAGAGCACGTACATGCCGAACTGGAATTGTCAGGATCGAGCTCCGTAAATGGCGCAATACTCCCTGGGTTAAGAACATACTTTGAAAACCTCCAGGTTACCACCTCGTAATCTTTGGAGGATGGATGACATTGTGTAGTGCGGTCTCTCAGTGCAGGAGAGGATGGGAGACAAAAAAAAAAGACTGCTAAGGAAGACCTTAATCTGTCCTTATGTTCCTGTTGCTAAATCCTTGACTGGGAAAATGTCAAGAAAATGGATGGACAAATGACCGCATTCCGAACCACCGACTTGCGCACGATCAGTGATGCAAACTGTGCAAAACCCCCCTGCCACTCGCCTGATCCAAGTCACCTGACTAGTCGATAAACCTCGGCTGCGGTGCTTCGGGCCGTCGGCCTCCCCGCAAAATAAGCGGGAGTACATTTGCGGCATCGGTGGTCAATCCCTGTTTACTCTCTCTCTAGTGGATATCTGACATAGATTACATATAGAATTAGAGGCTGATAAAAGCTGCCAACTCCTCTGTCGACCATCCTCTGGACTGGCACTACTAAATTTAATAGTATTTTTCTTACCCCTGGATTTATTTATCATACCATTCGGTCGCTCATACAATGGTAAACGAAGACCTTATCAGGCTCACTTACCAAGACCGCACTGCAATTGTCACGCTCAGCAGACCGGAGAAGCTCAATGCCCTCGACCAAGACCTGTATTACCTCCTCGGCGAACGCCTCCGGGAGGTCGACAAACGGGATGATATCTTCATCACCATCTTAACCGGCACAGGACGATTCTTCTCAGCGTAAGTACCCAAACCGAACATATACAAAGCAAGTTAGGCGTCCAATACAGCTCACACCAAACAGCGGAGCAGACGTCTCCCTATCCCGTCCAACCCCCGATCTAAACCCCGACGCACGCCGCGAGCTCACCCGCACTTTCGCTATAAACAATCTCGACCTCACCCATACCGTGGCGCATCACTCCAAGATTCTAGTGGCAGCCCTCAACGGCCCTGCAGTCGGCCTCTCCGCGGCGCTGATCGCCATGGCTGACTTCGTCTATGCCGCTCCACATACCTTCCTACTCACCCCGTTCTCCTCCCTGGGTCTCGTCGCGGAAGGTGGTTCCTCGCGTGCTCTTGTCGAGCGGCTGGGCATCGCCAAGGCGAACGAGGCTCTCATCATGAGCAAGAAAATCACCTGCGATGAGCTGGTGGCGACGGGGTTTGTGACCAAGGTTATCTCTGCGCCGTCGGGCAGGTCGGATGATTCGGAGGGCTTTCTGAAGAAGGTTCTTGAGGAAGTCGAGGACCGTCTCGGTACTCACTTGAATCAGTCTAGTCTGCTGAAGATCAAGGAGTTGATTCGTAGGCCGGAGCGGGAGAACCTAGATCGTCAGAATTATCTTGAGGTGTTTGCCGGGTTGCAGAGGTTCATAAGTGGAGTGCCACAGGAGGAGTTTAGACGGTTGGCTGCTGGGGAGAAGAAGCATAAGTTGTAGCGGGGTTGATGCTTTTGGTTGTTCCGAGACGGTGGACGTATGCAATGTCGTGGTTGTATGGCTGCATAAATGAAAAAATATGGGATGGGTCTTTGGATGGTACCTACAATCGACTACAGTGGAAGCCAATCCTGTTCTGATGAATAATGATGAGTTCATTAGGAAGCATATCCCCATTGCTTTTCCCTCTCCCTTAACTCATTAACGCCGTCTAATCCCCATACGCCGTTGCCACAAAGCAGAGAAGCTGATCATTGTCCTCCTTCACTATCCGTATCTGACTCTTGCGCCTGCTGAGCAAGGATATCCTGCCATTTGCCCAAGAATTCACTCATACCACCAGGTCCTGATATCGAGGCATCAACCACTTCTTTCGGCAATTTGTGTGCCGAGTACTGTGGAGTAGTGAATGCATATGCTTCTGGATCATCACGCTTTATGAGACGGAACTCAGGGAAGAACGGGGCGTCCTCGTCAGCATCCTCGGTGTCCACATCTTCCGTATCGGATGGTGCGGAGTCTTCAACAGCTTCCGCCTGTACACCAGTGATACTGTTTCCGTTGAGCGACAACCGGACGAACTGCTCTTCAGCGTCATCCTCCTCTTGGATTCCAATTGGGTCTTTCATATTCAAGATCTCAAGCCAGCTGAACAACAATGGATCAGTCCTCACAGCCCACGGATTGATATCAATCAGCCAAACACGTTGATGCGGAGGAGGAATGTACACATCGAAAACGAAGCTGGGATCTGGGAACGTATCCTTGAGTTTCTCGTCGAAGAATGCTTGAATCCGGGACCCGAGGGTGTCACGCAGAGGGAGAAGGAAGTCAAAATGGTTCTGATCGCGCTGACAAATACAGAGGAGCACGCGATTGCGCACAAAGCACCGGAACTCGAGCGAAGGGTTGAAGTTGACATATTTGCGAAGGACGAGATGGTATGGAACGTTGGGCATGGCCGTGGACTCCACTGTATCTGGGACACAATCATCGAACGGAAGCTCCAAATCATGACTGATAAAGTCACTGCTCTTCAAAAGGAGGTAGATATCGTTTGGTGTGCGACATTGAAGATCGTTCGTTGCGGCCATCCAGGTGGCATCCTTTGGCGCGCTCCAATTCAATTTCGGAGTTACGATGCCTCCAAGTTCTGAGATTGTCGTCTGTATCTGGGTGTGAATTTCTGCCCATTCAGTCGACGGATCTGGCAGCTCGTCGGCCCCATCATCGGAGAAAGTGTCTAGGTTATCGTCATCTGTGGGTGTGGGGTTGTCTGAAGGCAAAACGATGCCGTCCGCGCGTAGGTAGGAGATGAATGATGCAGTTAGGGGGATGGAACGTGATTTTGGCGTCAGAGAACGGTAGCTGCAGATTTTCTATGAGTACAGTGGATGGTAAATGGCTGGTGAAAATTAGGCATACCGAGGTTGCCAGTCATGATAAGAACAGTGCAAAATGTGAGAGTAAGTAACTGGAGGGAAAGGAAGTCTCTGCGGTTGATCCGCTGAGGACTCCGCCGACGGCGGCACCTCAGTCTCAGAGTGAGGCATGATTTCTGTAGTTTTCTAATCTTCTTGAGTACGAATAGAATGTGTCTAAAAGGTGGGGGGCACAAAAAATCATAGGAAGATTAAATCCGCGGGGTATTTTATTTCAAGAGGATGTCAGACATTTACAAAGGCCGTTCCAGCTCTCTTACATACGGTATACCGCCTTCGGCCAGGTCGGAAATATAACAGATTACCTACTTTCAGTAGGCGGTCTACACTCTCAACCGCTAAACCTACATTTGGATGCTTCCAGCTGCCACGTGCTGCCTCAGGCACAAGTCAGAAGCGTCATTATTGATTGCGTAGCAACAATCAAGTTACTACCGCATTTGATTCCTGTTGGCCACTCCTGGTTCCAGTCCTTTCTCCCTGTATCATCATGGCGTCAGATGGCCCGGATCCTCAGAGTTTGGAGTCATGGCAGGATGCTTTCCAGTATCCAATTCCTACTGTGCGGCGTGTCGAACAGGAGCTCCGTCGGGACATCGCAAGTAATAAGGAGAAGCTCCGAGCTCTCGTTGGGTACGGTTACTGATATCGAATAAGCTCGATTCAAAGGCTAACTCCTAGCGTGCATTCAGCACGAGATATCGAGAGCTTGTTGGAACCGCCGAAACGATCGTGTCGATGAATGGCGAGATGCAGGAGGTGGATGCGACTCTTGCTGATATCGGACGAAGATGCAACTCACGATTGATGGAAAAGAAATACACACACTTTAGTCAGATCAAAGGAGACGTCTATGAAAAAGGTATAACTCGCTCATCCCGAGAGCTTCTATGTGTTCGGGAGCTGATCAGGCTCCAGACGGAACCAAACGAGCAATTGGGGCCCAGCTTGCTTTACTCCATCGCTGTGAGACGACGATATCACGACTTTTAAGGAGACGTGGCTCTCTACTTCTAGGAGCTAAGCTTGTGGTTGTTTCTCGACTTCTGCATAAGGCACTATCCCAGCAAAAGACGGTGCCGCCGTTCCTCGAGAGCCTGCGGAACCAAATCGCTTCGCTGAGGCAAACGCTCCTAAGGAGGATCAATAAGTGCTTAGCCTCTGCCTCATCAACGGCGGAGGATATCATCGAAGTGCTAGCTTCTTACTGCCTTGCTACGAGCTCTTCCTCAGAAGATGCTATCCGCCACTTTCACAGGGTACGAGAGGAGGTTATTGAAAGCCAGCTAGGACTCGGCGACACATCGGGCGACAATATTATGAAAGCTTTGGGACTATACATTAAAACACTCCAGGTATCTAAGATCTTACTTTCACGTCGTCTATCGGACGTCCTCGGGAAATTGAAAGCCCGTCCTCTCTTGACCGATCCGGAAATTCGCAACCTTGATGACCTTGGCCTTGATGTTTTGGGACGCTGGGTGCCTCCGGATGTGAGCAACTTTACCCCTTGGATAAAGCTAAGCGAGTTATCTAAATCCGACACGGAGAAAATATTGAAGAAATGGTCGAAGCATGCATTCGAAAGATTTGTCCAGGGATGTCAGAAGAATTTGACAAGCTGGCTGGATTTCGCAACGTTGCTCTTTCTTCGTGAAAAGGCCTTGGGATTCTGGCTTCGCTCCTGTGCTTCAACAGTTACACATTCATCTCTTCAAGTATTGGAGGGCATTCGAGGGATCTTCAACGATCAGCTTACAAATCTATTATCTGACCAAGCCAAGTCGTTACTCAACTTTGGTCAAGATGTGACCTCTAAAATATCGACCTGGGACAGTGCGGAGCACGTAACCCCCCAGTCACTCTGGGATCAGGAATTAATGATCTCCGACTATTCACATGGGGCGGACACTTTCAAAACGGCCATTGCGGATAGATTGCTTGGTCGTGATGAAGAGGTTTCTACTATGTTAAGAGGATACCGATCTTGGCTCACGTCTATTGAAAACTCCAAAGAGTCCATTGATGACTTACGACAAGTCCGGTGGAATGACATTATCGAGGAGGGCGAGGACGAGGACCTTGACATAGATATCACAGCCACTTTAAATGAAGACGACCCTCGACTATTAGAGGAAGCGCTTCAGCTAGCCATTGTAGAAGCCTTCGGCGCCCTTGAGTCTTCATTCGGCGACGCCCTCAAAGCCTTTGGAGATTCGAACCAGAGTGGGAAAGCTGCATTTGTTCTCAGACTTATCAGGCTCATTCGGCGAGATCTCCCTACTCACCTTATTGCGGATAATTTTGCACTCTCCAAAGATATTGTCCCTCGGCTGCAGGAAATACTTGTTGCTGAGGTGGTTGCGCACACATCTTCGTTGAAAGTGCTGGTCAAACTAGGCTCTCGAGTTCCAGGTCGAAGCCTCTGGGAAGGCGATCCTGAACTTCCAATCCAGCCATCACCATGTACTTTCAAGTTTCTGCGTCGACTTGTGAGATCCATGGATCGTTGCGGCCCGGGGCTTTGGGATATCTCTACTGTTCAAGTTCTCAAGCGGACCTTGCAAGGGGAGCTCTCAAATGTGATCACGTCTGGCTTTGAAACCCTGAGCTCTTGTGACAGCGACAAGGGCAAAATAAACGCCGAACCTGATCAGACAGCAGCCTCTAATGAACAAAAAAGTCAAAACGGGGGTGACAGTCTGCGGTCAGAGGGAGAAGACAAAGCCGAGTCACCAAATACCCATGATCTAAAGCTTCAGCTCTATTTGGACACTGCCTATTTGAAGAATGCGTTGGCCGTCAAAGGTTCTGAACATGACCCACTAGGGGATGTCCTTGAACAGCTTCGCGGCGGTCTTGGGTCCGTTGATAAAGTTGTCAGAACCATGGAACAGAGCGCTGCTGAGTATTGGAAACGTACCCAGTTATTGTTTGGGCTATTGGCTATAGGGGAGGTGCAATAAGCTGCCGTATTTATTATAAGAATTCGGCATGTACATATATTGTAGAAATTACTAGTAGTGGTAGATGTTAGACATTGCATGAGTTTGTACTGTATTGTATGTACAGTACATGTTTGATTCAAGTTGTTCTGTACGGAGTCCTAATCTTAAATGGGAATAAGATGCGGCTGCCCGTGATCCGCTAATCCTAATCAGAGATAGTTGTTTCCGCGGGCGAGACTCACCGCCCACGTCACGTTTCCGGCTGCCGCAACAAGTTGGCCGCGGGAAAATGGAATGCTTTCTGGTGAACGGATTCATTCAACCTTCCACAACTCCTCGGTCTTGCTCTGGACCAACTCCATACCCTTTCCTCTCGCTATGGCCACCCCGAGGCTTCCATTCCTCTACCCGAACTTGATGCGCGCCGTGCGCTCATGCGAATACCGTCCCGCACGTCTCCCGTCGAAGACCGGTCATGCTCCTTTCCATACCACTCGACGGCGGGCACAAGAAACATACCACCGACGATACGGTCCTGCTGCGGAGGCAAACCTACCACCTCCATCACGCCCTAAAGATGAATTGAACCCCCAAGTGCCACAGCCTGCACCGATAGATACCAACACTCCCCCGAACACGACCCCTCCCGCAAAACTGCCGCCCCGGGATGCCAAGAGTGACATCCCAGAAGCGTCTTCTCAAGCTAAAGACCAAGAAATCTCAGAGTCTAGTGACAAGAAGCCATTGGACGAACCAAATTCGCACGAGGAATCTACATTCGGAAACCACGACGTCGAGCAGCTCTCCGCGTCTCCGACAGAGAACCCAAGTGAAGAGCGACATGAGCCTTCCAATAGATCAGACCCTCTCGAGGGTGTTCTCCATATGCCTTCTCCCTCATCGTACCCGACACCGTCTGGTGTGCCGTCGTCTGATGGTAAACCACACTTGGTACCTCCCCCCTATATCCATCATTTCGACAGCTACTCCCTAGTCCGCGACCTCTCCAAGGGTGGATTTACCGAAGATCAATCCATCACCATGATGAAAGCGGTTCGGAGTATCTTGCATAACAACCTCGATCTGGCAAGGGAGAACTTGACTTCTAAATCCGATGTTGAAAACGAGTCCTACTTGTTCAAGGCGGCTTGCTCGGAGCTCCAGTCATCCTTGCAGACAGCTCGGAACTCCGAAATGCAGCGACAGCGTGCTTCACGGACACAGCTCCAACACGAAGCCGACATTCTCTCCCAACGCACAACCCAAGAGCTTGCCGGGTTGAAAGATGATATTAAGGCGATGTTCAACGATCATAAAATGACCACGCGAGAGCAACAGCGGACTATAGATACCTCGGTGCAAGAGCTCAACTACAAGATCACAGTCTCGCTGAATAGTGATGGTAAAAGCGAAATTGAGGGTCTTAGGTGGATTCTGACGAGAAGGGCCGCATTAGCTATTGCTACAAGTGCTTGTAAGTACCTTCATCCGGCCGCGAAAGACCCCAAACACTAACTGGACATAGTCATGATTATCTCCTTCCTTAAATTCTATTCATCTCGCAAAGCACAAGACACCGCCGAAAAGAAGAAGCAGATATCTGCCGAAAAAGCTGCAAAGAAACAGGCAACAAAGGAGCCCGTTGTTGCCGTTGCAGCGCCACTTCCAGATGTGCATCTTACTGAATCTTTGGGCTGAGGATGCCGCACTATAACCTCCTTAATAGCGTTCTTTCCCCCCCCCTTTTCGCAAGTGCATGTAATGTGTAGTATTATGTTTCTCTCGTCCCAAATGCCCTGGTTAGACTTACATTACTTCGCGCACAGCATTTTCCATGTTTCTCTTCGATACCCCAGACTCATGCTTCCGGATGGAATATAGATATATAGACTTTTCATCGAGCTGCATTCCCCTCTTGTCGCAAATCATCCGTCCCGCTTATCTGTATATATCTCAAGACCTTTCTCACTTACCATGGCATGTCATCAGTCTGTTCTAGGGCATCAAATTGATCGATTCGCAAATATGAATATCGCGCAGGGGCTTAAGTTTAGCTCGGGCACGGCCACCGAGTCTCAACTTCCATATATGCCATTGATAATCAGAAGTATCCATGCTCAGGCTGTCAGCTAGCCAGCGGTTCTATTTGCTGCCTGTTCTAACTTAGTTCCCCTTCTATATGAAAGGATGGGGTGTAGCCGGGATGACAGGGCCAGCGGCCATCACATCGAGGCATCGCAAAGTGAACGATGATTTTGGGTAGGACCTCCTATCCTACCGTTTACTACTATATAGCATTCTGCGCTGGTACAAATTTACCAAGAAGCCTTTCTCTAGAAAGGTTATTTATACTATTATAAGTTTTGACAATACATACATAGATACATACATGAAGAGAAAGATTCATTAAGTGTAAGAGACGAGAAAAGAAACGCTTAGAAACGGGAGATGGGTGGAGGGTGGAAGAAGTGAAAGACCATGGAGACTCCAGAACTCTAGAAATCGAATCGCAGTGCAATACTGGGCATGCTTTGCGGTACCTGCATACTGTCCCTGGCAACCTTATTGGGGCTGGAGTCAACATCCACATTTCGAAGGATATCCTCGAGAAGAGTTTTCTGTTCCAGGTTCATCGTGGCCACAAGACCCCGGAACACTGATTGATCTGTTTTAGCGAGTTCCAGAAGGTGAGCGGCTGTTTCTTTGTATACGGCTTGGCCTTCTCTCTTCCCACGTGCAAGGAGAGCAGACATAACAATGGATAGGGCAGTGGGGATATCGCTGGCGTTGCTAACGTAGGAGACCAACGTGCGGGCAATGACAGTTCTTGAATTCTCTGGATCGTCGGGGATGTCGCCATTTTCCATGGGGCAGCCTACCAGGAAGCTGATCAGGTGAGGAAACAAGTACCTGGCGATCACTTCGTCCGTGGGGGATCTGATTGAAGTCAGAAAGATTGAGCGGAGACAGCCTGCAGCAACGTTGGCGAGACCAACATCCTGCAGGCAGTCCAAAAACTCGTTGAGAACGTGGATAATGGTGGGATCACGAGGTGGGAGAACGTGGCTTCCTGTGGTTAACAGGATGGTGATTGCCAGAAGGGTGTTCTTGGCGCAAGGCAAAGAAGACTCGGATTCCCGACGCTGGGCAATTGTGAGTGTGAAGAGGAAGCGTGTGAGGCAGCCGCGCAATTGGCGCGACACCACAGGAAGATTCTCAGACGGTTCCGGTCCAACCTCATCAGGATGGCTTATACTTTGAACGAAGTGTTTGAAAATCGGAAGTGCTTGGGGAACGACGTCCGATTGACATAACCCCGTAGCAAGAATGGTGGTGAATATATGCAAGATGCATGCGTTAAGATCATGCCGGATGATGGACGGGAAAATCGACGCAACGTTTACTAGCGATGATAATGCGAGGCGGATAAGTGACAGAGCATCGTCGGATCCCACATTGAATCGCGCGAGAGGTACTGATTCACGAAGGTTCGGCAGCAACCCTGCAAGAACAAGAATGATACTTCTAGTCAGCTCAAAAAGCTGCTCAATATCATCAGACAGAGAATCATTTCGGCCCTCGCCGCCCTTTGCAGAAGGGTGATCCAATGACAAATTCCGCGCTATTTCAACAATGACATTCTGGACAGGTGTCCCTTCAGTCAATGCGAGACGGTCAAGTGAATCCATTGTCTCGGAAAATATAGCGTCCTGATAGATAGCATTTCCGGATATTACCGGCCGAAGGATCCGCTTGAGAGCTTGGAGGATTTCTAGTCTCTGAGATGGCGTAGTGGACTGGTCAACGAGAGCTTCGAATGCCAAACCGAACAGAACGAAGAAGAATGCAACTGGTTCGTCCCGATAATTGATGTCGTGGCCTTTCTTCTTAAGCTCTTCATCCTCACCGTCACGAGTTTTCTGAACGGGATCCTCTTCCGGCTTCGACTTCCCGTCCAACGCATCGAAGACGAAGTCTATGTCCTTCTCTACTAAGCCGGCGATGGCATCAACGAGACTCAGCCAGGTGTCTTGATAGAACTGTGGGCAGGGTCAACCTTTGTACAATGGAACAATTATTAACTCATGCGTGAAAGGCTAACCTTGAGAAGAGTTTCCCGATTCAATGCAGCATATACCTCATCCAGATCGCTGCTTAGTGGACCTGTTCCTAAACTGCCGGAAATGTCTGGTTCGAACCGTAGGCGAGCATATTCCTGAAGGGAGGAAAGCCACAGCGGCGTGAGCTTGGTAAGATGAGGCTGAACCACCTCATTCAAATACTCTTGCTCGATGCTTGCTACTTGAAGCCGAGCCCAAGCGGAATACAGCCCCATTTTCACCATGACCCTGGCATTTGAGTTGAGTCCCTTCAAGTCTCCAATCTCTGTAGTGTCCGGATTTTCTGTACACTATTAATAAATACATTGGGAATCATTAGACTTGACACTTACTCGAGAAGTTCTCAAGGCCAAGAACTAATAACTTCAATATCCTGCCCATCCGGTCCACATTTGTGACGATTCCAGTCGCAATGAAGGTGGCCGAAACATTGATAGCCCCCGATGCCAACTCCGGTGAGGAATCCGCCGCAAATGCTGGCGTAAGCGCGGAACCGATCTGTGCTTGGTATTGCTCCAGGAGGGATGCTTCTGCAAAGTCTGGATCTGGAGTCTTGCCAAACATCTGAAAGGAGGTCAGTTGGATGGCAAGCGTCGAAGAGAGCACACACACTTACCCTAAGAACTTTATCAAGGATCTTGAGACCCCAAACCCGTAGTTCTATCACGTTTGCAGTAGAGGCGGAGAACGCCATCCTGACAATATCCCCTACTCTTTGCTGCAGGGCCAATTCAGCAAGAATTGTCTGGTCTGGTAGAATTTCTTCTTCTACCGTTGCCAACAACTCACTGAGACAACTGAGGACGAAGTTGCGGGTTTGCCACTTGAGAAGTTCTTGTCCGGAGACGGCCTCGTGTACGTTGTCCGATTGCCCAGCTCCGGCAATGGCGGACGCAAAGCCAGCAACTTCATCATCAGGTATATCATTAGCAGCGGATTTAACAGCAGGTGTAGGGGGTGGCTCTTCCACCTTGCCACGGGTCTTTGTCAAGGTGTTATGAAAACGCTGTATCCACAGCTCAGTCTCCTCGAGAGCAGTCTGCTGCAACCAATCTTGGATCATATTTTTAAGGATCAAATTGTCCGGTGTATCGTCGAATGCAAGCCAGATCTCTTCCTCAAGGGCTGGTGCTGCTTTAAGAACCGACACAGAATTTCGCTTCATGAGGTTACTCAGTCCCCTAATAGCCACATCCCTCATTAATGGGTTATCAGCACACAGTTCCGCCTGTAGACGCTTTACATATCCCGAGAAATCCACATATCCGGGCGCATAAAGTGAGAGATGATCCAGACATTTAGAGCTTTCGGTAACTAAAGCCGGGTTATCCTCCAGCTGGAACTGTCGGAGAAGAGTAAGTATGAGGTTGCGTGTTTTGGCAATGTCTTGGAGATCGGGACCCAGGACGTTGATTAAAGAATCCACGCAGCGGCTGATGACTACCGGGGTAAGGTAGGACAATTCGATGTTCGAGGTTGCAAGAGTAGCAGACTCCTCGTTATGGGTATCAGCGTAATAAACTTGGGCAAGCATACCGAGCGAGCTTGAGACAAAGGGTGAAAATGTTAAGCCCGCAGAGTTGGCCACCCTTTCCAAACCCCCCAGTGCCCAGAAATGGACCACAGGATGAGGATCATTGCACAACGACATTAGGACACCCACAATAGTCTTGAGGTGCAAACCAGCTGCCATGCCACCTACCTGAGAATGAATACATCCTAAGGCAGCAGCACAGCCAGCACGAGTATTGGGCTCCCTGTTGTCTACTATTGTGTCGACAAGCCAATTGATCTGCGAAGTAGTGAACGTATTTCCAGTACTCTCACATAGTCTTCCAAGGGCTTCCACGCCAATGGTTCGAACAACTGGGTCAGCATCGGTTACAAATTTCTAAGGCAGTTAGTTGAATGGAATGTGGTATCTGATCCAGAACATCTCACCTGCAAAAGCTCCTGCAATATCTTGTCAGTCGTGGGGTTAAGCTTTCCGGCCGTAGAATTCGAATCTTTAAGAGCCACTTTCAAGGCTTCAAGCAGCGCCACGGCGATGTTAACAACCATGGCAGCTTTGCGCCCGGGGTTGCGCTGAAGAGTCGAAGAAGAGAGGAAGGTTGCAATCTGCTCTACGCTACTTTCTTGTACTTTGGGAGCATGCAGCGAAATAGCAACAGAGAAAAGCTCAATTGCAGCGTTGACAACCCCTGTAGAATGGGGGTCTGCTAACAGACAGCCACCGTGTCTCGATGCGTATAGAAGGACGGAGTCATGCTCACTCGCTTGACAGATCGGGAAAGTTAACTTGGTAAGTCAGTTCTATCTGACCTAGCTCCAGAGAAAACTGGCACACTTACAGCGTTGTCAATGGTCTGGTCTGCTGATTCGACCGCAGACCACGCCGGCCCATTGTCATTCTCATGCTTTCCGGAGAGCGTCACCCGAACGTACTCCCTCGCCAATCCGGTCAGCCCAAACGCAAAATTATCACATAAATCCCACAAATTCTCGAACTGCGCCGTGGAAGCTGCGATTGAGCTTTCAAGAGCACCAGACTGTGTGAAATCTGGCTCTGCAAAGGATGAAATCGCTAAACTCAAAAGGCTAGTTTGAGAGATTACATCTCCATGGCTGAGAGGATGAACATGGATCAGTTTGGAGAAGCACTGCAATACACGTCGGCGAACCATAGTCGCAATATCATGTAACTGCAAGGAAGGGTGAAGACGCTGAGAAATATCCGTCACAGACTTCTGTCGAGGCAGGTCATCGAGGAAGCCGACGGTGTTCTGCAACATAGTGGCAATTCTTCTGGCGCCATCTGCCGTGATTAGTTTGCTATTAAATTCTAGGAACACTAACAACGACCCTAATGCAGATTCCCGAACATGAGCAAGAAAGCTCATCTCCAAGTTTCCACGCTGGGTGAAGTTCTCTTTACCTAGATGCTTGGGAAGCGCATTTTTCCACAGTAGCATTAACTGTGGCAGGTGGATTTTCACAAAACTAGGTCCAAGCGGCATTATTCCTCCGATCAAAATCCAAGCAACCTGGACCTGTGTACTCGCGGTACGTAGTTCAGAGTTACTGCTTGTCTTCAGGAGCTCTGTTGCCTGCGCAAATACCCGAGAGTACACCTCAACGGAACCGTAAAGCGGCTGCAATCTAGAGGTACTTAGCATGGCCGATAACCCATTTGCATAACCTACGCAACGTCGCGGCGCTTGGCGGGGCGTAGAAAGCTGTCCGACCTCTCTATTCAAACTATTCAAGCATATTGTAACGCATGACAATAGTTGATTCGGACAGGCAAGCACGAAACTGCGCAGGCAGTGTGCAGCATGTATCTGCACAGTATAGCTGGGGTGGGGAAGGACTTGGAGCAGAGCCTCACGGCAGGGCTCAGCTAGGGCCACAAAAGCGGAGCCAAGTGACGAGATCAAGGAAGACAGTGCACTAAGGGCACTCGTCAGGGAGTATTTGCTAGGCTCGCGACGTTCCTGGATAACTTGAGGGTAATCCTTAAGAACGTCATTGATCAACCACTTTGCGGCATTGAGCTGGCTGTTTTCGCGGAGCGATTGACGGCCAACTGTATCTTCCAAGATGCTTTTCACAAATTTCCTCGTCACCAAAAGTCGAAATCTGTTGTATGTGACTGTTGGGTGGTTGAGAAGGTCGAAAATAAGATGGTTTGCGATCTCGCCATAGCGTTCCTCGACAAGCTTGTCGCCCAAAATGCGTAGGACATGTTTATAACAAACTGCAATACCTGCGCGTGCACGGTTGGACGTTGTGCTCTTCAAATACTGAGTAGATAGTTGGCGTAGAAGATCGGGTAGAAGAAAGAACAGGCGCGACTCAGATTTCTTAGATGCTGACGATTCTGAAACCTCTGCCTCTTCCTCATCCTCTCCGGATCGAGGTGGTGGTTTTTTCGATTGTCTCTTGGCTTTTTTGGACTTGGGCATTAGAGCAATCTTCGTATCTGCCGCATGCAGTTTTGCTAGTACTCGAGCTAGGCAAGCCGCAGCGGCATGTCTAACAGGAGCAGCTGGGCTGTCAATTACTTTCCAAGTGACTGTCTTGGCATGATCGAAATCATTTGTATTATCGAAGAACGGTGTAGTGTTCACTAGTTGCTCAAGACACCGGCAAGCATGGACCTGGACGAATGTCGATTTGTCTCCAGTGGCTGCATTGCGAGCCTGCTTCCAAATGTCTCGCGCCGCTGCTTCATCCACAGGTATCCCCACACCAACAACTATCTTCCGCAACACTGCAAAAATCGACCCGCGAAGCCCAGTATGATTGTTGGAGTTCTTGAGAAGCTTGAGCAAGCTGGAGATGACGATACCCGCTTGCGCGAAGACGCTTTCACCGGCCACAGCGAATACCTCACCCAAACAATGAGCGGCGGCGAACTTGGTCTTAAGTTCTTCATGCTTGCCCGCGTTCAAGAGCCCAAGCAACTCGGTAACAGTTTCGAAAAGTATCCCGCGATCACCTTTGCTGAATATAGCTCCGAAACATCGTCCCAGGTTGTTGCGCACCACTCGCGTGATCGTCGGAGAGGAAAGAGTAAGGATTTTGAACAGTTCCTTTTTCAAGAACTTCTGTTGTACCGAAACCTGAGATTTTTCCAGCCCCGAAATATGCTGTACTAGGTCCGATGTAAATGTGAGAAGGTAGAGGTCCTGCTGTTCGGAGGGGAGAGCATGGAGCTTCGTGATATCCAACTCCGCACGAGGGGCAGCAGTATCAGAAGAAGACATTGGATTCGATAGTTCCGATCAGGGGGGTCGCTCATAAGAGTTCCCCGAGAGGAATTATTGAAGTTAGGGAGAGGGATAAGGGTGTGGTGTGTGGGGTGTCTGCGGCAGGAATTGGTCTCGACTCAATCAATTTAATAGATCGGGAGACCTTGTAGAAGGTTAAGTACGGGACGGACCCTCACTTCATGGGGCATTTTGGTCGCAACTCCGGGGAGTGGGCGCCGGAGAAAATGTCGGACCGGCTGTCCATGCTCAATTTACATCAACTATACGGAGTACGGAGTTCTCTACAGAGTACTCCTATGATACCTTCCATTGCATCTCCGACCTTATGACGACCTTAATCAGTCCGAATTGGCTCCGACAATATGTGCGCACCCAACCAGTGTGCTATTTCTGTCGTGGCTTCGTCAACAGTTCTTCTCAGTTCGCAGGACATAATCGATGGTCTCAGATCAAGCATGACAAGGCAAAGAATGACAAGGCCAAAAGTAAAGAGCGTCAGATCATCGGCAAGGAAATCAGTAGTGCTACGCAAAGTATGCTTATCTTGATCGCAAAACCCCCGTCTCAATCGTACGGACAAGCTAACGTGTATCACTAGTGTGGGGACCGGATCCAAAATTCAATCCTCGGCTGACCCTTGCCCTCTCGAATGCGAAACGAGCGGGAATCCCAAAGACCGTGATCGAGGCAGCAATAGCAAGAGGTCAGGGTAGAAGCGTAACTGGCGAGGCTCTCGAACAAGTCACCATTGAAGCCATACTGCCTCATTCCGTTGCCGCAGTTATCGAATGCCAAACAGACCAGAAAGCCCGCATCTTGCAAGATCTCCGCTATGCTATAAAAGATGCAGGCGGAACTGTTACCCCGACTACCTTTCTGTTTGAAAAGAAGGGCAGGATAATATTCGAAAAGAAAGACGGCCTAAATCCGGATGATTACCTAGATCACGCCATTGAGGCGGGTGCTTCTGACATCACGACAGATAATGAAGGCCGTCTCATCGTGTTCACTGAGCCAACTGAAACAAAGAGTGTTGGCGAAACTCTGTCAAAGTCGTCTCGCCTCACAATTGAAGAATTAGAAATCATCTGGGATCCGAACCAAGACACTTTGGTGGAGCTGACGGAAGATGAACAGGTGAAGGAGATAGAGGACCTACTGAGTACCCTTCGTGAGGAGTCGAGTGTCCAAGATATTTATTTGAACACTACACAACAGTTCGGATGATAGATATACTCATCCACAGTTTATGTCACCTTTACCACGCCTGTATAGAATACTCCAGCCATTATATAATGCACCGTGAATGAATGCACAGGAGAAATAGAACGCCTATCAGGGACGATTCTTTCCTACGTTATACCTAGTTGGGAGCATATGCAACTCTCAATTCATGATATCATCATCCAATCAGTCTTTCCGTAGAGCCTTCATCGTGCTCCGCATTAAGTTGCCAATACCAACACTTCCTGTCGCATCCAACCAGTCAAGCATTCGCACTCTGTATTCCTGCCAGGTAACCTTAATACCGCCTTCCTTCTCCAAGGCACTGAGTGCTTTCTGGGTTACTGGTCTCCTCAGTTTTGGCCTGTCCTCACCCAGATTGCTTTCCTCCTCGATATCAGCAAAACAAGCAGCAGACATATTGCACAGTGCAACATTGTGACTTAGGGAGAATGTCGAAGACACGTTATACGTAAGCGCCGCCTCTCGCTTCCTTTCTCGAGAGCTATCTGTTACATCCCGGACATATTGAGTGAGTGCAGTAATAGTAGGGGGTGGTATCAAACAGCCCAATGCGTTTGGATCCTCCCCGTTGAGGCCTCGATTTCGCCACAGAAGGTTGCATATATCCATGATATAACCATTGAATTGAGCAACTAGTTGCGTTGGATAGAGAGATTCCGGAGACCCTTGTATTTGAAGCACCGGGGAAGTTAGAGATGCTTCGAAGGACGATTTATAGCTGGCAAGTACGGCGCTCATTATCGAGATGATGGAATTGATCGGAGTGAAGATGAGAGTGTAGACGGTGGGAGCCATTGGAATGACAATACGAATGTTTCCATTCAGGTGTGAATGAGAGAATAATTCCGCCAAAACACAATAAAATGCAGTAACAGACAAGGTGCCCGGCCTTGGGCTCTCCGGAGTAGTTTGTTGAGCTGCTGCAGAACATTCGAGAATTGACAGTGCTAATATTTCCGCGTGTGAGATAATACGGCCGAGTGGTTTTGACTCTTCCAATGTGAATGGTCGGGTCCTTAATCTGACACCACATTGGCGAATTAATGAAGAATAAAAGTCCAATAGACTAGACCTAGAAAACAGCCTCTCCGTAAGCAAAGCAGATTCCAGTGGTTCCAAGAAGTCATTCCGGATAGAGTCATAATCCTCGATATCAAGGTATTCGAGAAGGCCGAATACTTGGTCTCTCATGTCACTGCCGTTCCATGAAAGAAGGTACGACTTCAGGAAAGTGGAAATTGCCGGCGGGATTTCCTATCGTGTTCGTTAGTGTCAGAGGTGCTGATAATCAGGAAAGGTTTCATACCTTTGTGTATTGAACATAACCCACAGAAAGGGTCAAAATGTAGCTCAAAGACTCTAGTTTTTCATCAATATCTTCGGCATACTCCAAACTGTCATTAAAGAAACTCCCCCACCAATCACCCAAGCGCTGGCTTGCAGATTCAGATTGAACAAGAAACAAGTATTTCTGGGCGATACCATCTCCAATCATAGATATAATCTGGTTCGGCAGTTCAATCTTGTCAAGTCTGTTAACGAAGTGGTCAACGCCACGCAGTTCTTCCAATGACGTGTGGCTATAGGAGACACGCGAAGTCTGAACATCCGGGACAAGCACCTCCATTTTGCCTCTCTTTGAAATACCGCGGTGCACCACTTGAAAGTTCGCGGGCTGAGTAGCCTGTAGCCTTTCCATGTTTGTGTCTTGGAGAAGTCTCACATGGCTAGACCATTCAGGGTCTGGATGTTTAAAGAAGAGCCCCTTCCTCCCTGATACACCCAGGTCCCCGACGATGACATCCGGACAGTAGTTCTTGAAGACTTTGAGTAACGACACGAGTTCTCTCTCATCGCCGCCTGAAGTAACAACCAGCTCCATAAGGGCTTGAATCCTGAATGGTTTGACATGCTTGCGCCGTGTGACTAAAGAAAGAAGATGACATAAGGGCTTGCGCAGACTTATCATGTCAAGATGATTGAAAAGCACGGCGTAGAGCTTCGACAAGTGGGATCTATCAGCCAAAAACTCTTGTACCATGATCAGCCATCGCACCAGCAAAGACTGGGTTGCAGGCGATGGTTTGTTTTTGTTAGGACCAAAGCAACACACGATCTGTGTGACGAGTTTTGATGGCACACTTTCCACAGGATACAGATTCTTGATTAGTGTGGTAATTGTACCTTGGTCAAGTTGACTGCGCGCCGTGAGAATCTTGACCAGACGCTCAAGCGCGGTCCGGGAAATTCCAGTCTCATACGCGTGCGTAGCAATGGTTTTGGCCAATTGGCCAGCATCTGTATATCGTTGCTTGGAAGGCACAAAAGCAACTACCAGCTGCAATTAATTTGGAGGAACACAAATTTTACGTGCCAGGCATAAAAATCTTTGTTCTTACCTGCTTCAAGATGCTTGATCGCATCTAGCAGACCAGTAGGCCTAAGCTCTGCGCCTAGATTTCCATCAGCGAAATTGTTCCTGACAAGGGCTTGGATGCGAACGAACCTCTATCCGTATCGGACGACATAATGTTTGAAATTATTTTGAAATTTTATTTTCATGCTCACACAGTTGAAGTTCAAGCTCCTACATGAATGTCGCCGACTCAATATTGCATGGTTGGTTTTTATTGCCGCCCAGTAGTGACTTGTCGCGTCGCACCAGTATAAATAAGAAGTAAACAGGCTATTCAATTCTCCCTTAGGCGGTGGTCAATAGTCGCTGAAGCGTTCGCATCTACCATAGATTAATATGTACTATTCCATTGGGTTTATTGATAGTTTGTACATACATACCATCATCCAGTCGTGCAGTCCCCAACTTAGTATGGAGTAGCTCAAAGGATACCTGGTACTTAAGGTACTTTGCATTACTGCTGGTAAATTAAATTACAAACGTTGCCGAATTTGGCCAAGATCTCGGGTATTACTGGCCCCGTGACCTTTCTTATGTATGTACTGTCCTGTACTGTATGTATGTACCGGTAACAAACTCAACGTAAATTTAGGGTCGTGTTAAAAGGACCTCCCAAAAAGCCATTTGGACCGCTCACTAAACCTAATACGGTTAGTAAAGCCATTTGGACCTCCCTACCCGGCGCTAGGCCCAAATAGGAAGCGGTACGGAATTAAAACGGTAGAATTAATGTGATTCCGACCTACGGAGTAATAATTCAGCCATCTGCCCGCTGAGCTAAAAGGTTCAACAAAATGACTTGATGATATCAAGTCGTTTGTATAGATAGTATATATACCAGCGATCCCATACTGAGTACGCTTGTATCTTATGTACCCGGTACACTCAGGATCACACATATATCGATTTACATACAAAAAAATAAATTAGCAGAAATGAAAAAGTACTCTATTTGACGCTTTATCATTTTTATCTAAGGTCTCTGATTGGTCAAAATTAATAATAGAATGGCTGTCCAGCCAGTCAGAAAGATCATTCATTTTTAAAGACATAGATATGCAATGCTTTAAGTGTTTTTAGTATAGAAATCAGAATAGGTGCAAAAATAATTACTTCCCGCTGTATTTTTAATGATTTTAATGAGGTTTCACTAGCGTGATTTCTCAGATATCCGAATTCCGCCTTCCTGTTTAGGCCTAGCGCCGGGAACTAACCGTATCTGGTTGGTAGGCGGTCCAAATGGCTTTACGGGAGGTCCTTTTAACACGACCCTAAATTTATATACTGATAGCCATGCTGTATAGCTTCAATCCATGTAAATCTCCATTGAACCGTAGCTGACCTATCCCCTCATAGCTTACTACTAAAATTTAGGCTACAGGAAAAGTTGAGGGGGGGAGGGGGAATTACTCGATGCAATACTAGGAATGACCTGCAAGGCTGCAACATTCAATTGATACACTCCGCAGCACCTCTATTTAAAGAAGAAAAGGGAACCTGAAGCGTTAGATGTATATTTGGCGAGACGCCGGTCTAATATGCCTCGAGCGCAACAAAAAAGGTTACATGAACAGTCAAATAATTCCCTGCTTCTCAGCAAGCATTTTTGGCAGAGCAATCAACCGAAACCCTTCACGAGCATGTTCGTAAAACCAATCTGAAAGTATACTCGGAACCTAAACAGAGAGTTGGTTTACTTCCTCTTTCGCGTAGACGATTTGGAAGTTTCTTTTCCAGATGCCTGGGATGACGTCGTGGTTTCTGACTCCTCTTTAGCGTCCTTGGCTTCAACCGCCGGTGATTCTTCCTCCGCATCGCTATCACCTCCTTGACCAAACTCGTTAACGCGGGTATAGTCAACACGATACTTCCAGCCTTGGTAGAGCCAAACGAAGAAAATAACATCATCACGGAGAGTGGCAAGTCTGTGCAGCCACGGCATCTTGACCGTGAAAGCGAAAAGATCATCAATGAAGGTATTCAGGAACTTGTACATCAATGCCTTGCCAGGCATATGCGCAACGGACTATGTAACGGCGAGATTAGCTATAGCATATATGTAGTGGAGTGAAAGGATACCAACCTTCAAGCGGTAGTTGATATACAAGCTAGGGACCATCATCAGGAAACCGTAGGCGTAAACACTGCCCACAAGCGTCTCAATGATGTAGGAGTACCACGACTTGTGAGTGTTGTATATTAAGCTGTATGCCGCATATGCAGCCAGGAGAGGTACGGCGAGGATATAGAGGTAGCGGAATGCGATCTCGTCGTATTCTTTTGTTTTCTGCTCAGTCTCGGTGAGTTTATGCTTGTCCTCAAACACCACCACGTAAGGCAGGAAAGAGAAGAAAGAGTTCGCCGATGGCTGCCGCAGGCGTACATCGACAGTCTTTGTGATTTTCCAAGCTTCTAGGAGGATACCAAAGCCCTGGCTGGCAAGAATCATCCAAGAAGTGTTTTCACTATTATCCATCAGGTAGAGGAAAACAACTGCTTGCATGAAGACATTGGCCAAGATTGTACGGACGGACGTTCCAACCACGTCTTTCTTTTTACGCCAGTGAGACTTTGAGGGTAATACTAAGTCAGTCACTCGTCCTAAATCTGTATGGATGAAAGTCACAAACTCACAATGTCGTTCTTGAAGGCCAGGGTTTCGAAGATCATGTGGAGAATGGTCACAACACCGGTTGTGCCCAACAGCCAGATGTTCGTATCTAAAAGGACCTCCTTTACCATTTCAAACTCGGTACCATCACCACCACCCGGGGTCGAGGCTCCGAAGGCAGCCTGTCGAGCAGTTTGTTTTGTGCTTTCATCAACACTCGCCATCATGCTAAATTTCCAATTTTGCAGGTTGTTGACAGTAATACGAAGGGGCACGGTCTCAACGGTAGAATTGAGTTCCATCATGTGGCTTCGAAGTTGCCAGAACGTATTCAAGTAAACGATGGGGTAGTACCATCCATTCTGTCCAGAGAGGTCTCTCGCGCCAGTCGCCTCCAGATGCACATGCTGTCGGACAGCCGGATGGATCTGGCCGAATTTCTGAGTGCCTGAATCAGGAATCAAAGATACCGTGAAGTTGGGGTGATAATACGATGCGATTGAGACGTCTGGTGTGTTGTTTGTCTCCTCCTCCTCTTCAGTTTCCTCTGAGCCTGCAAGAAGATTCTTGAGCTTCTTGGCTTTCTTCTTCGGAAGGTATTGGTTGAGCGGACGGAAGAAATAGACTGCGGAGTCAGTGCTGTAATCTTTAGCTGAGGGGTCGAGTTGGTGACCAGAAAGTCCGACCATAAAGTGCGCGAAAAGGGTTCCGTTCTGCTGTGCCTCCTTGGGGATCTTGATGGTAGTATCTATTTCCCTGGTATCGCTGTAATTCCCAAGAGTGAAGTTCTTTTCATTAAGCACAAGCTGGCTTGGTGGGGCAGACTTGAAAGTAGGAAGTACGACCGATGGTGACACGTAGATATTCATATCCAAGGCGCTGTCGGATGACCATATCGGAGTAATAACATCGGGGATAGGACTGTAGTCAGCGATTTCGCTCCGAGCCGGACGATCTATGAAGGTAGAAAGTCCGCCTGGCTTTCCGGTAGAACTAGCGTTTTGCTGGCGATTACCAAAGAATTGACTGAAGATAAACTGCGACAGTAAGAAGAAAGCCAGACCCTGGAGAGCCC
Source organism: Aspergillus coremiiformis (assembly GCA_009193565.1). Classification (NCBI taxonomy): domain Eukaryota; kingdom Fungi; phylum Ascomycota; class Eurotiomycetes; order Eurotiales; family Aspergillaceae; genus Aspergillus; species Aspergillus coremiiformis. Next base: position 87,313 of record ML739065.1, on the reverse strand, counting down.
CCTTGAAGCCGGACTAAATCACGCAATATCAGCTCAATGAACCCGATGAATGATGACTGATGATATGGCGCAGACGCACGCTGGACTCCGGCTCATCCCTTCGCTGTCTTTGTTCAGGCATTATGCTCTCGTTGGAAGGATCCCCGAGCTGACCTGATTCGGCATGAGAGGGTTAACACAAGAAGATGGGAGGGAAAAGAAAGTCGGAAAAGAAAAGAAAGGCCACGGACGACGGAGTTGCTAAGAAATTAGTAGTTAAGTTGTTGGAACTACGCCGCTTTCGGTCCAGAACCCTTGTCGGGTTGTTTATCTTGGCGGGTCGATTGTATCGATAAAATAAATTACACGAAATTGAGTACGGAGTACGGAGTACGAAAGATTCATAAAATTTAATACTCCGTAGATTGACTTATCGATGACATGAACGACGGCATTAAATACGGAGTACTCCGTACGGAGTACAAGTCGGAGACATTTCTTGTTCTTTTCTCTACTGATCAACTCTCACTCTTTTCCAACTCCACCCCTTCAACCATAATTGAGCGATCGCGACTTTGTTGGTATCGGTGCAGGTCATACAAGCTTATTGTTGCGCGATCGACATGTTAGCGGCGCGGGAATATCACTGATATCGTTGGCTTTGAATCTAATGTCGAACAATTCTCCCTTCCCCGAATACCCCCGTCAGTTTCCTACCCATAATGAACCACGAGTATGGGTTATCACAGCTGGGGATTCGCCCATTGGAATCTCAGTGACACGCCAAATTCTTATGCATGGAGATTATGCAGTGGTTGGATTGGCCTATTCGAGTCTAGAACGGGATGGATGCCGTCGAGATGAATTCGAGTCTTTTCTGGACGAGATCGACTGTTATAACCATGAAGGATGGCGACAGCGATTCAAGTCCGTCCCTTTCGATATAAGGTGGGAAATCCGGATCCATCTTCGAGATAACCTTGTCAAAGGACTCTGGCTATAGAGGAGAGCGGAATGAGCTTACATGCCTCCCTGTAGGATGATAGGAGAGTGTCAAACCCTTGTGGCGGACGCTGTTGCAACGTTCGGCAAAGTAGATATTCTTCTTTGCTGTACAAGCCAAAGTATGGAAGATGCAACAGACGCCTTTCGGTGTCGGTCATTACGCTAACTTGCCAACGTAGCTCTTGTAGGAGCCGTGGAAGAGTTCGGAACTTCCCAGCAAACACTGAATTTGGTCCGAGACCAATTCGAAATCAATTATTTCGGGCCTCTCAGCATTATAAAAGCGGCCCTCCCTCATATGAGGAAGCAAAAGACTGGGCATGTCATGGTCCTCTCCGGGATTAGTAAGGCCTTACTCCGTAATCAGTACTGCTTTAAATGAAGTATACGGTGGCTAACAGAAAACAGCCGCCCACATCGGTACGCCAGGGCTGGGAATGTATTGCGCAGCCGGTTGGGCCCTTGAAGGGTTTTGCGACGTGAGTACACTTTACTCCGGTAGCTTCATCTACCCTTACTAACCATCACAATGCAGAGTCTTGCTTATGAGATAGCTCCGTTTAACATCAAACTCACGATCTTCCAAAGCAGCGTCGAAATTGGCATCCTCACCAATTTAGTGACAAGTGTTCCTCCTATAGTTCCTGCGTATTCCCCTACCACTAACCAAGCACCCCTGTTCCGTGGAATATTAAACCGACTGGTGCCTCGCTTGCCTAATACAGATGGTGAGACAAATGGCACCCAAGCCACTGGTCAAATTGGTTCTGTTGAAAATGGGCCATTTTCACGTCCTGAAGTTACTTCGATGTATCCCCCACTCAGCTCTGCGCACATGGAAAATTTAGTCGCAGAAACGGTCTATGCCATCACCGCCATAGGGGGCCATGAAAATCCTCCGTCACGCCATATAGTAGGACAAGAGGGTGTTGCGAGCGTGAAGGAAAAGCTGAAAACTGTTAGCGAGGAGTTAGAAGACTTCATTCAATCTAGCTACGCCGTTGATTACGCTGCTGGCGGCGATCAGAACAAGGCGCCCCAGGACGACAGTATATTTGGTATGGGAGCCGGAAATAGCGGCGTCTGAAGCAGAATTGAAACTTGATAAAGAAACTGATGAGCATGACGATAATACATTTGGGGGATCTTCCGCTCATGCCTGGGGTAGCAGTGGTCTTTCGTAAGACAAGAAATGTGAGCCCGCATATTATAAGGCACCATTATGCAAAGATGAGGATCAAGGCTTTGCACCATTGGATGTCTTCACAAGAACACGGCTCTCGGAAGCAAATTATTTGTTTCTCTGAAACCAAGCTTGTCTGACCTCCCAAAGACTACCCATATCCTGATTATTTCTGTAAGCACGAAACTCCTTCCAAGCGTTTCCATGTGGAATCTTTTCGGCCCGGCCATCAGCTTCTAGAATTTTCGTTGCAAGAGCAGCAGGTCCAGTAATACCAGAGACAATAATCACTTCGGGTTCTTCGGAAGTACCTTCAGCGATTGATGTTTGTGGGGGCGCATCTTCAGCAGTCTCAGCAGACTGTTCAGAAGTGTTTGCCAAATTTTCGGCGCCATTCTCCGGGGCAACGATTTGAACCGTGGCAGAAGTACTGTGTGCTTCTGTAGAAGGTAGTTGAGTAGCTCCTGTAGCTCCGGTGGAAGGTTCCACTTGATCATCTTCCTCAAGGTTCTCAGGTACCTGTGCCTTGCGCGATCTTCCTCGTCCCTTCTTGCGAGGTTCCATTTTTACATCTGATTTACGCTTTTTAGAGGATCCAGCCTCTAGCGTTGAATGAGTATCTACACATGCATTCCCGCTTGCTTTACCAGTCCCATGCAGCTCGGTCTCGACAGTAGCCGCCTCATTGACTCGAAGTTCTCCAGTCTCGCCCTTATCGAGGACTGCCGAGTCATCTAAGGTTGAACCCTGGGCAGCAGGAAGGAATACCCGTTGGCCCGGTGGAAATGCAAATGTCAACCGACCATGCTGTAGATCCACTATCTGTAGCAGCGTCAAATGGGGGGGTTCGGATGGAATTTCTGGACATAAACATACCCTGGCTTCTTTCTCCACTAGGAGTCTAGGCTTACACTTGGAAAAAGCTCGAGAATATTTCCAAACATCACCTACAAGAACAACCCCATGATCAACTAGGGTGCTCAATTTCACCTGGCGGCTCTGCCCTGCTACCAGCGTCTTGTCCATCTTCTGCTTCTGGCCCCAGAACTGCTCAAACTCTTCCTCCTTGAACTTGTCAAAATTTCCATTAGCCCGTTGCTGCATGGCTTGTTCCGCCTCCCGCAGCCAACCAGGATCGTAGCGCCCATGCTGAAGATTGAGCTGGAAATGACGGACGGCGTCCCGCCAATTGTTCGAGTAGCGAAGAAACGACTCCGGCAAAGCAGGGATCTTTGCGTCAGGATCGTCCGGTGAAGGATCGGGGTTCGGATGTATATCTTCAGGCAGTAAACCGAGGATTTCTTTTTTCTCAGACTCGTCCAGACAGTTCCAGGCTTCAGGGTTCGCGAGTATTTTCTTCCATTGCCCCGTCAGTATCCGATCTACGGTATCGTTCGACAGTTACGATATAACGTACCACAAGGTCTAGATGTATAAGGTTGGAAGAAGGACTCGTCATCAACTTTTCCTCCGACCATGGATTCTTCGCCGCTCTCTTCGCATTCCTTTTCGGTTGTGGAGTGTTTGGGGAGGACATTACGACGTGAGACTCCACCACGTCACTTGAATCCCCTGTCTTAGCGGTGGATGAACGACACCTGGTGTGAAAACATCGTTAGATGTGCTCCTTTACTGGCGCACTGGAACCCCGGAGCCCCCCAAAGCTGGTAGAATAACAACTCTGATAGGTTTCCGGTTCAAGCAAGCATACCTAGTAGGGTAATTGGGGAACCACTCAGCTTACCTCGTTGGCTGCTTCCATGTTTTGCCATCGCTGACCGCCTTGCGCTGCCGGCCCATGGCTTCTATAAATGACAATCTGGTCAACAATAGAGATATGGACTAAATGCGCCGCTACAGTCAGACTGCAGCCTGAACGTTATCTGGGTAAAGTGAGGGTCTGATAGGCGAACACAGTTATCGCAAAAATGGTTAAATCAACTCAAATAGCCAGGCTTGACGGTAAGACGCAATGCGGAGAAACTGGATGTTGCACGATGCAGTTGCTGATGTTGGTCAAGGCCTCATGTTGGCTGCGTCAGTAGATGATGAACAGGTCAGTTCACAGCTCATTCACCGTGAGAAAAGGGATATGCGAGTAACACCATATTTTATTATTACTCTTGTTTAGGCAGAAGTGGAGCTTTCCGAGATCAAAACACAAGCCAAAATGATATTTCGCCGGCTGAGTCGCAATTCGGCTCCGCAAGCGAGCATTGAGTCTGGCCAATACAATCTACAGTGAGTTGGGTATATGACGCGCAAGAAACCCATTGCAAATTCTAAGTCAGATATTTAATATAGCTATCTTATCCAAGATGATATTTGCTTCCTCTGCATATGCGACCGTTCCTACCCGCGCAAGCTTGCTTTCACCTATCTCGCCGATCTCGCAACCGAGTTTACTACCACATACTCCTCTGCGCAGCACCAGTCCCCAACCCTGCGGCCATATGCCTTCGTAGAATTCGATACATTTATCCAACGCACCAAGAAGCTCTACCAGGATAGTCGTGCATCGCAAAACCTCGACCGACTGAATGATGAGCTCCGGGATGTGACAAAAGTGATGACAAAGAACATCGAGGACCTTTTATACCGAGGTGATAGCCTAGAGCGAATGGGTGAGTTGTCGGGGCGTCTGCGCGAGGATAGTAAGAAATATAGACGAGCCGCAGTACGCATCAATTGGGAGCTGGTGATTAAACAGGTAATTTCCCCGTGTCCTCATCGGTGTATTCGGTTAGACCATCATACTAATTACTGCATAGTATGGTCCCATCGCTGGTATCGGGATCCTCTTTCTTTTCCTTATCTGGTTGCGCTTCTTCTAATTTCTTCCCTAAGCCACTGCTTATGGATACCCGATCATATGAATGTATGCATAGATAATTTTCTTGATGGTTGCCGGACTCCATCCACCCCGAAATCCTCAAAAAGTTTTCAAGATTTCATGGCAGACGAGCTTGGCTGTCAAACGTGAACCTTTCCTACCAAGGGTATTTGACGTCACATGTTCATTCAAGCTTCTCATAAATCATAACCCGAACATGAACCATACGTCAGTCAACCCGTGGTGCGGTAAGCGGTCCCCAACGTAGGTAATGTCCTTGGGTTCCATCCAGGCAAAACAACGATTTGGAAAGCCTTGAATAATAAGCCTAGTGAGGTAATCAAGGCAATGGAAGTTGGTCCTGCGCCAGTGCACTAGGGAAGATGTCTTGGGAACGGTCTCTATATGTGTGGGCTTATATTTCATCTTCTTCCTCGTCGAAATCGTCTTCCTCTCCCATGTCGTACAATATACGTCCACCTTCTCCTGGCCCGTCACCCTGCTGTGCATCGAAGTACGGCAGTACCACCCCTTCTCTTTCTCTCTTCTGTCTGTCGGTGAGCCGCAATTCGAAGGTGGATTCAGGTTCTTCCTCGCCTGCTTCAGTCTCTGGTTCCTCCGGCGGACGATACAAAGGATGGTCATCAAGTAGCGTTACAACCTCCTTCACATGTTGAGGCGAGTATCGTGATGCCGGAGGTAAGATATACCACTCCAAAACACCGCGTCCACTCTTGCGTCTGTGTTCCATCTCCAAAACAATGCCTTCTGCCGACTCCTTACCAATTGGCTTATCCAATCTTCCTAGGAGTATACCATCCTGTTCTTCTTCAAGCCCGAAAACAGGGGCAGCTAGGCTACGATCGCGAGCAGCCTTCTGAGCTAGTATATGGGAGAATGAATGGAGCCTTATGATTGTCGTTGCGAGATAGGTCAGGATGGAATGAGGTGATGGGGAATATGGAGATTGAGCCGGGGGGCTTGGAACATCCTGGTGGAAAGTCACCACGAGCGAAACTTCGACTTTGGGCGCGGAAGGGCTCAAGGGTATGAGAAATGAGCTAAGGAATGTCGAAAGTTGGGAGTGGGCATCATTTGTTCTGGAGCGCAAAAGTGGGTTAATAGAATCTATAAGGATCAGACGCCCTGCCATTTGTTAGTTATGATTACAGATGGTTTTCCATACATGGAGCATCCAAGGCGATACGTACGAGAAGAGGGACTGTTAGTCTTAATATTCTGATAAGCCACGCCAACTTCCTTGGCTATCTGTGAAGGACTTTTTCTTCGGGCGGGAATAAATGCATCAACACCGTCTAATGGCTTTAGTGTCTCAAAAGCAATGAGCGTGACGTGAACTTTTGAGATCTGTTTATATGATCAGCTTGGTTCTGTCTAAGTTGGTGCTCGGTCGGAGGATCAATGACAAATTGAGACCCTTGACCCAAACTTCAAGCAAATGGAGTCGGTCCGAAAGAGCAATTCAGATTCGAATTCGAAGCCAAAGTTGATCAAGACCAGAAGGCATGATAAGATGTAATATGAGACACACCTTTGCACGCCGGATATATTCCTTAATCAATGGAGTAGCTGGTTGTTCCAAAGAATCCAAGAGCAGGGTAAGCGGGGACGCAGTATCTCTGAGATTCAAAAGCTTTGAGATTAGAAGTAAATTATGTGTTTGCCTATGGGACAGGTTTGCGGGTGCCATTGTGCTGAGAGAGGAAAGCACAGATCTGCCTATATAAGGCAGTTGCGTTGATAAGCCCTGGAGCACTTCACGTTGAGGAATAGTGGGGTTGATTTGTATGAGGGTGGGAGACACGCCGCAATGCGCATAAAAGAATTTCCAAGGAATAAGTTGATCTTTGCCATTAACGGGGTTAGTCTGAGGCTCGGCGGGACGGGCCGTAAAAAAAAAAATGGCAGCCTGCAATTATTGGAAGTTGGAAGTCGGCATAATTTGCAGCCATGTACGGAGTACTCCGTCCACGGTAACTCAACCATCTACTAATTAGTGGTAATTCTTAAATCAAGTATCAATTGGAAATCACATAGTTGATAAAATATTCCATAATAATGATGGTTCTGGGAAGATACCTGTCAAAACTACAATTTGGCAAATTGGTTACTGCAGAAAGCATTGTAATTGCCTCCCACCATGTATGATATCTAGTAGGGTAATGGGGTTTCATGGAGGAGAGGAAAACAACTGTACACTGGAACAGTTCACAGTGCATAGATGTATTTTTGTTGTCCTTCCGTAGATACTCCAGATAGTAAAAGTACTGTTACATTCAATATTACCTGCCCAAGTTTCTGTTCAAAAGACAATGGAAATGTTGGAGATGTCACATCCGAAAGAAGATGCTATAAGCCTGCCAGTGTGTATTCACTATACTGGTAGTCCGTACTAGACTATGGAGGGGTTATTGTATATTAGTCTAAAACTACTACTGTGTACTGCTCTTGATGATTTGAATATTTTTCACACTGCCATTACTGTATCAGCATACCATCCCCGGTGATTAAGAAAATTTCAGGGACTGATTCTATTAAAAGAAAGAGCTCGGTGCGAATTTCATGGCAAAGTAATGGTAATTCTCTTGGGCGATACTAGTTGTTGTTGAACATTGTTCAGTGAAGCTTTACTTGCTTTAGACCAGCTGCGCAACTGGAGCATCTAGGCAACCGTAACATCTTCACGGCCTCAATTTCCCATTCGGCTGCAGCACCAGAAATCACCACTATCGTCTTCCAGGCATGTGATACCCATGTTTAAACAAATAATGATGAAATAATTAAATTATCTATCTATAAAAACGATCAAGTTCATTTTTGATATTACCTTACCCACCCCTGGGCTGGCCTTTAGCAGAGACAGCAACTCTGCCATTTTAAGTGATTCTCGTTCAATCGCATCTTCAGACTCACAACGACTAGATTAGCACCTTCCCCCTTGCATATAAGAATGGCTGAGCCACCCACAAAGCGCGCCAGGCGAGTTGATAGCTCGACAATGTGGGATATGGATGACGGGCGGGCGCGTTCACCTGAAGCAGACTCGGGGTATAATAGGAGTCCTAAGCGCGAGACACACCTGAAGGAGGGTGGACGACGAGATGGACCGCGTGATGACCGAAGATACCGTTCCCGCTCAAGAGACCGAAGGGACAGGCGACGAGATCGGAGTAGATCCAGGGATCGTCGTGACCGCGATCGCGATAGGAGAGACCGGGAGAGCAGCGTTAGCCGTGACAGATATTACGACAAGCGAGGTATGCTATGAGTTACGATGTCTTACTTGAGTTAGGTGCTGATATCTGATTTTTGAAGCGTACCCTTTGAAAGGAGAAAGATATCGTGACCGTTCTCGCTCCCCCTTTCGAAATGGAAACAGGGATAGATCCAGGACACCACCTCTTCGGGGATCCAGAGGAGACCGCAAGAATGATCGCAAAGACCTCCGAACACAGACAAATGGTGGAGTTGACTCAAGGACAATAAATCGGTCCAAACCTGAAATGGACATGGATATCGACGATGCTGGGGAGGATGATGTTGACGAAATGATGCGCCGGAGCATGGGATTCACTCGGTTCAGAAGCACAAAGAATACCAAGGTGCCTGGAAATGACATCTATGGGGTGCGGAAGGAGAAGAAGACGGAGTACAGACAATATATGAACCGTATAGGAGGATTCAACCGACCGCTCAGCCCTTCAAGGTAATGGATCAACTTGTGAGGCAGTCAATTCTTTCTTATCCTGTGTTATTCCACTTTTTTTTTCCTTCCGGTTCCTTCTCCTCTTTCTCTTTTCCTTCCCCTCCCCCGTTTTTTATGTTCTTTTCATTTCGTTTATGTTAAGGCGGGACCGATTTCAGCTGGGCTTTCAATTACAGTCATATGCATTGCCGGAGTAAGATCTACTTTCTTTTCTTGCTCTTTACACACGCGCCGGGTTTTGGGCGGGCTTTAGATGTTGATTCTTATATCCTTGCACAGACCAAAAGAAAACAGTGCCAATTTGATGACTGAATTACTATTAACTGACGCTCGGCTTGAGCCGGTGGGCACATGACTTGTAGTGACGTGACGTATGCGCTTGTATAGTATAAATAATTAAAAGCTTTTGGTATCCCATCTCAACTTTTTCAACACTCTTCCCAATACTCCTTTCATTCCATTGCCCAGTAAAGTGGCAGGCTCTTTAAGAGCCCCGAGGTCTAGAATTGTGCCGTTCCACAAAATGACTGCCCCGAACGAACGTCGTGACATCGTGATCGTGGGTATGACAAGTTGACTTCAACTTAGACCTACCCCGCATGGCCAACTACTAACAAACTCATTTAAGGTGGTGGTATCATTGGATGCTGTTCAGCGTACTATTTGACGAGGCACCCGTTTTTCGATCACTCTCGACATTCACTGACCCTCATCGAAGCCAGTGAAATTGCAGGAGGGGCTTCAGGGAAAGCAGGCGGCCTTTTAGCATTATGGGCATACCCAAGCAACATTGTACCGTTGAGCTACAAATTACACGCGGAGCTTGCTAAGGAGCACAATGGAAAGGATCGATGGGGATATCGAGAGGTTAACTGTGGCCAGCTTATCGCAAGAGGTCGCCCACTCAGCGAAAAGAAAAAAGCGGACGAAGGAGAGAGTGGAGGTTCGGTGTCCCTGAAAAAACGGAGTGCAGCTGCCTTGAGTAAACTAAGGACCACCAGAATACCCGGTGACCTTAACTGGCTTGAGCCAGAGGGAGTACGCGGTTATGAAAGTATGAGTGATTCTGGAGAAACTGCCCAGGTCCATCCTTATCTCTTCACCACATCCATCGCAAAGCTCGCCGAAGAAAAAGGGGCAAAGATCACGCTGGGGTCAGTCACAGGTATAGAATACTCTGAAGATGCCGTCCAGTCGGTTACATACATAAACAAGGAGTCTGGTGAATCACACACTATTCCTGCAACCGACATTGTTATCGCTGCCGGACCGTGGACAAGATCAGTCCTACCGGATGCTCCCATCACAGCGACGCGTGCTCATAGCGTTGTTATTCGGCCTACAAGGCCGGTGAGTGGATATGCGCTTTTCACGAATATAGAGATACCAGCCAATTTCGATCCATCGAAGCCCTCACGCCCGACTGTTGCCATGCCAGAAATCTATGCTCGCCCTGACGACACGGTCTATTGTTGTGGAGAGGGTGATCATAAGGTTCCCCTCCCAAAGAAAACTACAGAAGTCGAGGTAGATCAAGAGCTGTGTCAGGACATCATCAACCAGGTGGGCAGCATCTCTGATGAGCTACGTGATGGACAAGTTTGTGCGCGCCAGGCCTGTTACTTGCCTAATGTGACTGCCGTACGCGGCGGTCCATTGGTAGGCCATGCAGGAACCAAGGGCCTGTATCTTGCGGCAGGCCACACCTGCTGGGGCATTCAGAATGCGCCAGGCACTGGAAAGCTTATCAGCGAGTTCGTGTTCGATGGCGAAGCCAAGAGCGCGAAGATCGAGTCGCTCGATCCAAGGGAATATCTTTAAATATGCTAGATAATTGTATAGAACGGACTCTGTGGATATGCGTATTGCCTTGTGGCTCATGTAATACTAGTAAATGTGTGAATGCTCGGGTCGCAGTGCGGAAGCTAAGAAGTTAATCCCGGCGGATAAAACAAGTGATCTCGGCTTGTTAAATGCCAGATAATAAAAGCTACGTTTCGTAGTAACTTCAACCTCCAACGAGACAGAGCACCTTCTCTATGTGCACGTCTCTGATTTCGACGGCTTCAATTCCGTGCTGAATGCTTTTTCTCTAGACAATGCTTTCTTTCAATTTGTTCACTCTTTCAACAGCGTTATTCTATGCGGTTGCAGTTTTCGCGAGTAAAGCATCCATAGATAATGACGTATCAGTTCTAGCTAAGGAGGCCGCGCGAGCCAACAATCAGTCGCTGTTATGGGGTCCTTATAAGCCTAACCTCTATTTTGGAGTTCGCCCCCGAATTCCGAACAGTCTATTTGCCGGATTGATGTGGGCGAAGGTAGATGATTTCTCTACAGCTCAGTCAAGTATGTTGCCCAAACAGTGGCCCTGCCCTTCCTTTTAGCATTGGGAACGCTGCATCGCACTTATTACTGGTTTCACTAACACTGACTCATTTGAAGACTTCAGGCACACCTGCGAACAGAATGAAGGGATGGCTGGTTACGGATGGGACGAGTATGATATACGGAAGGGCGGGCGCCAAACAATCCATGACGCTGGAAACTCCTTGGATCTGACAATTGACTTTATCAAGGTCCCTGGTGGGCAGCATGGAGGCAGTTGGGCTGCTCGAGTAAAGGGTATCCCTCGGGATGATGCTTCCCCGGATCTACCTACAACAATCGTCTTCTACAGTGCTCTAGAGGGGCTTGGTAACTTAGGACTTGACACCAAGTCTGACGACCTGCGTGGCTTTGAGGGCGATATAAAGCTAGCTGGTTATACTTCTGATCTTGGTGACTTTACAATAGATGTGACTGAGGGCCCTAAGACTAACAGCCACCCGGAACATGATCACCCAAGCTATGACGATAAACCGTTGGACCGTACCCTAGTGTCCAGTTTGACCGTACCTCCAGAGCACACCTGGCAGACGAAGAGTATGCCTTCTTCTGTCTTTCACAGACAGCGCTCAGATCTAACTCGAGGCTGATGATTGTGTTTAGTGATTCTCTTCTCGCAAATGAAGGAAGTTGTGAGCGAAGCAATTGAGAAATACGGAGCGGAAAATCCTCCGCCTCCATCGCAAGTCTTTACCATCAAAAATATGCCGGGTGATGGCAATATCCACCTTGTCCAGAAGGTCTTCAGGGGTGCATTCGAGGTAAGTTGAAAGATCTTCAAGCATATAAATATCCTGCTTACAAGTTCTAGTTCGATATCTTATTCTCGTCAGGGTCGTCCCTGCAACCACTGACATGTACAGTGCCCTTGCGATCTAGCTACTGTTTTTCTAAATCTATGCTGACCATATACATTACAGCCGAGTCTCTTACCCAAGAAATTAAAAGTGCTTCGGTAGCTTTCGCTGAGCGCTTTGACAAGATACTTCCTCCGCAATATCCCTTTGATTCTGACAAATACATCGAGTTCTCCAAGTCGATGCTTTCCAATCTTGTCGGTGGAATAGGCTACTTCCACGGTACAGACATTGTTGACCGTTCTGCTGCCCCAGAGTACGATGAAGAGAACGAAGGCTTCTGGGAGGAAACAGCGGAAGCCAGAGCCAGAGCTCAACCTATTTTGGAAGGTCCAAAGGATCTTTTCACTTGTGTTCCCTCTCGGACGTTCTTCCCTAGAGGATTCCTCTGGGATGAGGGCTTCCACCTGATTCCCGTTGTCGAATGGGATACAGACCTTGCGTGCGTTAGCCTGTAACCTTATCGTCTTCGAAATACTGACACCTGCCAGGCTTGAAATTGTCAAAAGTTGGCTAAGCCTAATGGACGAGGATGGGTGGATTGCTCGAGAGCAGATCCTGGGCGCTGAGGCGCGCAGCAAAGTTCCATCCGAGTTTACTGTCCAATATCCTCACTACGCTAACCCCCCAACGCTCTTCATTGTTTTGGAGGCATTCCTTGATAAATTAGATGCCAGCAAGAATATCTCAGTCCAGCGATCTTCTGAAGATATTGCAGAGGGTCTCCGCTCTGTCTACGTGCAACAGCCGGAGCTGGGTGAAGCGTATATTCGTTCAATTTACCCCCTACTGAAAAAGCACTACACCTGGTATAAAAACACCCAGCAAGGTGATGTTAAGTCTTACGATCGAGAGGCCTTCTCCACTAAAGAGGCATATCGCTGGCGAGGCCGGTCTGTCCAGCACATCCTAACGTCCGGATTGGATGATTATCCTCGAGCACAACCGCCACACCCCGGTGAGTTACACGTGGATTTAATCAGTTGGATGGGAATGATGACTCGCTCTCTCCGACGAATTGCTGAGAGGCTGGGGGAGACTGAAGACGGCGAAGAGTTCAGATACTATGAAACCGCAATTGAACGTAATATCGACGACCTCCATTGGGATGAAAAAGCGCAAAGTTACTGTGATGCAACCATTGACGAGTACGAGGAAAGTGTTCTTGTCTGCCACAAAGGATATATCTCCATCTTCCCCTTCCTCACTGGCATGGTGGGGCCCCATAGCCCTAGGCTAAAAGCTATCTTGGATTTGATCAATGACCCGGAAGAGCTCTGGAGTGATTTCGGTATTCGCAGTCTGAGCAAGAAAGATGAGTTTTACGGGACTGCCGAGAATTACTGGAGAAGCCCCGTATGGATCAACATCAACTACCTGGTGTTTAAGAACCTTTATGTGAGGAAAGCACCTACCTAAAGACCTACAACGGACGGATCTAACCTCAGGATTTCACTCTAGGACATCGCGACAACTTCCGGTCCGCACAAGGAGCAGGCCCGTGAAATGTATTCCAAGCTTCGAAAGAATGTAGTTGAGAATGTGTTCAGGGAATGGAAGGAGACAGGGTTTGCCTGGGAACAGTATAACCCTGAAACCGGCAAAGGACAGCGGACGCAGCATTTCACTGGATGGACTAGTATGGTCGTGAAGATGATGTCGATGCCCGACCTTCCTGCGACTGAGAGCAAGGAGCATGACGAGTTATAGAATTTGCACTAATTGCTGTGTAGACCAAATTTCAAGCTAGGGAATAGTACCTGTACACTATTGTTTCTTCATAAACGCCCCAACTCCATGTGTAGACAAAACGAATTCTGAAAATGGACTCAACGCCGACGATGATAGTATGAATCTCTATCCCTTGGGTGGGTATGGTGGCGATCGTCTCGACGTCTTCTGCCTTCATCGTTGCCTCTTCTGTCCTTGCTCTTTGACCGTGAGCGAGACCGCCTTCTCTGGCGATCTCGCGATCGAGACCGAGACCTATGTCGACGGCTCCTATGGCGATGCTCGCGCTCCTCGCGATGCCTACGGTGTCTGTGTTCTCCATCCCTGTCCCTGTCCCTGTCCCTGTCTTTATCTCTTTCGCTCAAAGGATTTCGCCTCTTATCTCTCCCTGGGCTCCGGCTACGCTCACTTCCCCGTCTCCGTTTGTATGCAGAATTGGAATCCAGACGGACAGGTTCGAGTGTATCGTCATCACCAGTGCCAGGCACAGAAACAGCTCCAACCCGAGATGAACGGTACCCAATTCCGTTACCCGCTTCGTCGATCGTTAGGTCTTCTCTCGCGGCTGTATCACGGACTGCTCTCTGGACGTCTTTCTCGCCCAATGGCGTAAGGTTGGCATTGGAGCTAGCGTGCTTCTCCGGAACTGGCAGGCCCAAAGCCCGGGCCATGGCTTCTTCCTCGGCTTCCTTTACCCGCTGTTTCTCTTCGCGTTCTTTTCTAATCCTGTCCTCTTCGCTATCATCTGTCCTTGTGTACCAAGTCAAGTCGCGACCATGTTGCCAGCGGCCAACTGGAGCCATCACCGAATGGCCAAGGTAGTTCTCCCGGTGTGAAGACTCCTTGACGTCGGACCATTTGAAGTCACCACGGCCGCCGCTAGAAGAACAATTAGTACTAAGGTTAGCGGACATAAGTACAGATCGTGTAGGTGGATTGATCTTACCGGCTACCTTCTTTGCGGATACTTGCGACCAAATCCATGGTAAGTTCTTTTGTATGGGATGGGGTCCCTCTCTTCACAGTTGCAATGGAGTGAGTGATAAGAGAGTTTCATCATAACTGGATGTGGCACGTGCACTTGCACTCTACCGCCTGAGGCAGTCAAACCACATGGGAAACTTGAATGATTGAAGACTCGCAGAGAATTCAAAATCTCAGGCAAGTGAATTCCAATTCCAAATAGCACCTTAAATACCTGGGAACTAACCGATCTGTTTTCATAAGGCTTCAGAAAAACTCTTACTAAATGGTCTTCAAGTTGATAGACCTCACCCTTTATGTGATGTCACACTTGAAATCTGATTAGTACTTCATTTATAGTCCTCCGTACATATGATATGATGATTTGATATACGGAGTACCCCTCGTATTTTTCTTAATGAGCATACACTCATACTCCTCCACCCTTCACCATCTTCACTTTATACCTTTTTTTTAAATAATCGGTTGAACTACGGATTGTCGAATTGGAACTGTTTATCTTTCAGGCCACCATCCCGGGTGGGAACGACAGTGGGAATGGATCTTAATATTGACGCTGATCGAAGCCTCCGAGCTAGAGAAGGCCTTCACCTCCGGCCCTTGAATGTCGAGAAAGGGGCAAAACGAGTATGTTGATTCTTTGAGTCATGAGAAATTTATTTGAAGTGTTTTATTATTCTTATTCATCATCATCATCATTGTTACTATCATTTGTCCAGTTTGATGCGCTTCGGCTGACAGCTTGACTAGTTTTCTTCGTAAGTATCTATCATGGTTCCTACAGTCTTGGACTGTATTGACTTGGGTTTGCGAAGGCGCAACAGTGCAGAAGACTCGTTTACTCCACAGGCTGCAACATGGCGGAATAATCTGGTAAACAGCAACCTTCCTTTTGTAGTACTAATGGCTATTTACTGATATGCTTGAAGACTGCTCTTTCTCAGCGTCGCAATCTTCTATTTGTGGCGTATCGCCATCAAATTTATGTCTGGGAGCCAGCTGGGTCGTTTCAAACTCTGGGATCCAAGCCTGAAATGATTATAACGCCGGTCATGAAAGATCCCTATAGCAGTGGTTATATATCACCTTCTATGCCTCATGCCATTAATAATATCCTTGTGGATGATCTGGGCCGTGATGAAGTCCTTCTGTTGGTTACTGATTCGGGCAATATCTGCGGCTATCGTGTTGAGGCTATCTTCTCGGCTTTGAAACGGGCTGCAGAACGCAAAGAACAGCGCCCATTTGATGGTTGCCAGGTGGATCCTTTCTTCGTCGAATATGTTGAAGCCAGTGCTTGGGGACTAGCCATTCACAAGTTCTCACGTCTGATCGCAGTAACAGCGAATACAGGCCATGTTACTGTTTTTGCCTTTGCACTTGTGAACCCTGCTTCGGGCAAAGGGAGTGACGCTGGTCAGAGCCTGGAGGACGAGGATAGCTTTACGGACTATGGTCAGACTTGGCTGGAAATCAGAAGCGACGAACAGTTCAAACAGCTACGGCGTCTGACGCCTGCAAAGCACAGAAAAAGGAACATCCGTTTAACCTACACCGGACACTTTACCAACATACCGTCTGTCTCCTTTTTGAATTGCGACCTTGATCCGAACGGAACATGGATGGTCAGTACAGATATCGATAACAGGCTTTTTGTTTGGAAGACATGGGATAGCCCTGGCCCATTTAACATATACCACTTTAAAAACGATACGTCATTCAAATCCTGGTCAGACATGAATGAGTAAGGACAGCCTTAATCTGTTACTCTGATACCCTCTGTACTAACGGATGACGCAGCGAAGAGCGTGGTTGGTCTGTCATTGCTTTGGATCCACGTACTTTTCATCTGCTCAAATCGACAGAGGACGTGTGCGGTGGTCGTCCTCAATGCCGTGTAGAAAATGGCCAGCCGTTTCTTGACTTGACAAAGTTGAGCAGACAAGTACCCAATGCATCTCACCTCTATAATTACTTCCCCCCCGCAGTTAAGGCTGAGCCTGAGCAACCGATCTTACCTGATATATTTGGGGCAGACTGCTGTATTAACAAGGGAGCTAGTTCTGGTCAGACTACACGGCGCGGGGAACGTGAGGTTTCAGAACCTTCTGACTCTCAAGATGTCAGAAATCTTCGGCCTTCAGACTCGGCCGATGCATTTAGTCACCGTGCTGTTGACGGCTCTGTGTATGAAGATAACCTGAGCTCCAGTGCAAGTTCTGATAGAGAATTGTATACGGCACACCAGCAAAATTCCAGCCAAGAGGACGACGTCCTGGGTGATAATGGTGCCTTCCGTCGAGTGGACGACACTGAACAGCAGACCGATAATTCTCCTTTCACCCCTACCCATGGCCCCTTGACAACGCCCGAATTCCTTCAAGTGGCACTTCTCGAAGCCCTCGGTGGCGACATTACTGGAGCTGAAGAATACTTTGACGATTATTCGATAGAAGAAGTCAGCCCTTTCGCGGACGAAGAGATGGACGAAGCCGATGATAACACCTCGGAGGGTGATAATACATCCACTTCAGAAGGAGTTGCTTACGAATTCTTTAACCGTATGTCACGTAGTGCCTTTCCCAGTGATCCCGCTATTAATGGACGGAGGGAGTCGCTAATGGAACTTCTACCGACTCCAGCTCCAACAAATGCGAACTTTCCGATCCTCCACTTCTCCCAAACAGACATTCGCCTCATTCCTAATCCAATTGCTCCCCGTGCGAGTGTTGTTTGTGCTGCGCCCCTTCGACAACCGTTTACTCACCCTACCGGTACGCTTCCACCACAATGCGATCGTTTCAACATGGTCAAATATATCCCCGAACACGGAATCGTGATAGCAGCTTCCCAAAAAGGCCGCGCAGCAGTGATCACTCTAACTGAGTCGGAAGCCGCGGGTCTATCATTCAGAGTCGACTGGATCGTTCCCTTTGAGAACCAAGAAAAGTACGGCGACCGACCTCTGATTCCTCTCTTAGGCATGAGTGTTAGCCCTATTCAAGGGTTTGAAATCCCTCCTGATATGCCTTACATCCCACGCGATGTCAGCGATAATGACTTGCAATTCCACTATAAACCCATCATCAACGATGAAATTGACACACCTTTGCAAAGAGGTTCCAACCCGTTCCATATTCCCAGTGATGACATACATCTTCTTTCTGAGCTGTCCGGCACTAGCGATTCCAAGGCCTCCACGCCCACGTTCCACATTAAGGCTGATACTCCAGAACAAGAGCAGCACACTCTGCCCACTCTGCCGGAGTGCCATGCCAGGGCTACTCGTGCCTATCAACCAGAGGAGAGCTGGCGTGGCTGGTACCCATCGCGGCGCTACCGCTTGCTACTTCTCTATGCGGATCATACCGTTATGAGTTACGAATTCTGGTACAACTGGAGTCCGACGGGTACAGCTGACGATGAAAGTGATGAAGATGGATACCTTGTTGTCTAATCATCTTCACCACGATGGATGGTAAGATAGGCGGCTATGGATATGGCATCCTAGATAGGACTGGCGTGATGAATATGTCCATTGTTGAAAACAGCAAGGCATTCCGATGTCACACTAATGAGCAATGGGTCGAGTATAAACTTGTTCATTATGTATCCGACAAGGATGGTTTCAAATTAAAATTCAAGGCTGTAAGTATGTGTATGGTGAGAACAATAGTACAATGATCGTGGAAATCAATATATAGTAATCCAAGTTAGTCACATATATAATTTTAACATGTATAAAGAACAGTAACGCTTCACAACAATAAACCAACATGCTGATATAGATGCAAAATCCTCGTGATCATCATACATAAACTGGCGTCGACACATAAACAAAGGAGCCCCAAGGGGATTTTTTACCCCCCAACAAGGTTGGGATGTGCGTCAAAAATCATCGTCTAGTTCGTCACTATCCCATTCGTCTTCTCTATCGTTTTGGACCAATTCCAAGAACCGCTGAAGGCCTTGTCGTCTGAATCTTCCTTCAGCATCAGGCCGGCCTCGTACTTCCGCCATCGCCCGTGCCTGTGCCTGTCTCTCGGCTGCTGCTGCCCTCCCTGCTGCGTCTAAGCCATTCAAGTTGCGTCCACCTTCGCGACGCCCCGGATCACCCACTCGTTCGTTGATACGTGGTGGTGCCGGAGCAGGAGGTGGAGGGTGGCCTTGTCGTCTAAAGAGATTATTGCCATCGTCAAAATCCCACGCAGGCTGGTCTTCATCGTCGCTACTGTCATCGAGTTCTAGCAATTCGTTTGGGATCTGATGAAGAACGTCGGCTCCATCGGGGTCGATGCCGTCACCCCCTTCCAGATCCCATAGGCGGTTGTAGCACGAGCTATTGCCATCATTGAAATGTCGATAAGGATTGTCCTCTGAAAGCCAGCTGGAACAGAGGTAGCAAAAGTGCGTGTCACATTTGAAGCATATCATATGATTGCAGCCCATGCGTTTCTGACAGGGCGCATCGCACGTTGGGCAAGCTGATGTGTACAGCCGCAAATACTCCTCCGTCGCCTTTTCTTCTTCCGAGAGTTCTGCCTCCCGGCGGGGGAAGCACCGTACAAGCTCACCATGCCACCCTTTTTTACAGACGCAGCAGAAGGCATAGTTGCAATCTTCGCAGACAGCCACTCGGTCCGCCATAGGAGGTAGCTGGGCCTCTTCCCCAAGCGGGTCGAACACAAGTCCTATGTCTTCATCGTCTGAGGGGTCCAGAATATCGGACATAGGGTCAATCGGCTTGGGGTGTCTCTTCGAGCGAGCTGCACCCTGACACCACTGTCGAGGGCAGTATACAGTAGACTTATCAGCCTCAAGTTTCTTCTTCCGCTTTAAGAAGACATAGCGCTGGACAGTTTCCTGCTCCAAGGGGATCTGAAGCAGTTCGCTGGGACTCAGTGTTAGATCAATTTTCTTGCGCCTTTTTGTTTGCCCTTCATGGCTTCGCAGGGACTTCTTTTCTTTGCCGCAATCCGGCGCCAAACACTTGACACTATCCACATCACCTTCCGTGATACAAGTGTTGTAGAAGTCCTGCAGACAGGGTACACAGAAGACATGCGAACAGAACAAGAGCTTATGGCAGTTTACTCCTTTCTTCGGTTCAAGGCAAACTCCGCACTCGAAAGTCTCCTGCTCAAACGCTTCTCTTTCGGCCTTGTTGTGAAAATCCAAAAGCGCAATTTTTAGCTCTCGAGGGAGCCTTACTTCGCCGTCTGGTATGTCATCGATACCAAAAGCGTTCTCGGCCAATTGCTGAAGGTGATCGATATATGTGTACACGACGAGATCCTTGCCACAGTCTTCCCACAGGTGGCTCCCATCATCTAACAGTTTTGAGGCAATCGACGAAGGCAACCACGCAGGGTTCGTGCTAAGCTTAATGATGGGCGATTCCTCCGATGGGTAGCCTCCAGGCAGTTCAATCTCCAGACAGAGAGGGGGCAGGTGGGACAGGACATGCACGTCTTCATCGGAATCCGTCTTGAGGCTTCCGTCGACTGCCTTCAAGTTCGTCGTAAAGCCCAGTCCAACTTCACTGGCGTCAAGCGATGTAGGCGGTGTCAAGAGCGTTGGAAGCTCAGTCTCCACATGTTGCTGAAAACAGACTCGAAGAGGTGGAGAGGGATTGACTGGTAAATATAAAGACGCCTTGAAAGGGGACGATGGGTCGATCTTGATTTCCGGATAGATGGCCACGATAGACGACAGCTCGACTGAGCGTTCATCTTCAAGCCACTCGGTATCAGTCATATTAGGGTCAGACCGTCACGATAGGAGAAGGGAAGGAGCAAATGTTCAGATCAAGTTCAACTCTGTTTAGATGGGGAAGACGGTGGTTGATGAACTGAGGTGGCGAAGGAGAGACTCTTTAATGGAATGTTCTTGACACAACCATGGTATATGAATCGCTTAAAAAAACCATGCCTTCGAGAATTTGCGGATGCGAACTTATAAATGAGAACTTTGAAGTGGGGGGGGAAGTTGAAGTATCGATGGATCTTCAAGAGAGACTTTTGAATCTATGGAAAAAGGGTGGGAAAACGGGGAAAACCGCTGAATTCAAGTCGATTAGTAAATCACGATGAATGGTGATAAGCTGTAAATTGGATGTCGTTTTGTGGCGACGGGGAAATACGGAACAACCGTAAAAAAAAGACTCCCTGAAGAATAGCCGTAATCAGGGAGGAAATGGAGCAGTGAGACGGTTGAAATTTTGGTGGTGGTGATGAGAATGAAGATGAAGATGAATACTCGGAGGCTGTGATAGTTGAAGGATCTTCTTGATCGAGGCAGATGATGGATAGAGCCAGATATCGGATTCAACGGGTGAAGAGATGTCCGTCATATTTTGACTAACAGTAGTAGTATAGTAACAGGATCACGGTAGTTGAAGATGAATGGTCTATAGATATATATAATATATAATATATAAATATATCTATTTTTCGGTTACTGATCTGACTGAGTGTATGGCAGTGACTTCGGAGAAGAAGAGGGAAAAGAAGAAATGGAAATTCATAGAATGGAGCAAAGGAATGAATGTATGGAATCGACTTCAGGCATGATTTGCTGCCCGAATACGGAGTACTCCGTATTTAAT
Source organism: Aspergillus coremiiformis (assembly GCA_009193565.1). NCBI lineage: Eukaryota > Fungi > Ascomycota > Eurotiomycetes > Eurotiales > Aspergillaceae > Aspergillus > Aspergillus coremiiformis. The sequence goes on along the minus strand of ML739065.1, from coordinate 66,019 downwards.
TTACTTCTTATCTTATTTGACAATGAGTCTGTTCGCAACCTGAGGCACTCGTTTTTTTTCCCCTCCCCCTCCTTTTCATGGCTGCTTTTAACCCACTTTCCTCGTGAAAAGGGAGACAAAAGCGGCACAGGAAACACGGACTCCCGCTCCAAGGAGCATGTGACACCTTGATTGTACTTACGACTGAACTTCATGCGCCATAGGATTTTCAGCACTTCGTCATTTTAAGTCCAGGGTTTGTCAGATATTTTCTTTCTTTCTCTAAACATTCATTATGTTTGTTGGCCAATGATAATTGCTCGTTCATTCATCGAATTGCATATAGACTTTATTTCCTATTATTAGCTCTTTCGATACTTTCATCCAGTTTCTCAGTCGGGCATTATCTTATTTGTTCTGTCCTCAGCGGAAGATCCCCCGACGACGAGAAGAAGAGGAAAGAGAGCGAGAGAGGCCAGATACACATAGACACCCTAACATGACTGACACTCCACTGGCATCCTTGTCTTTGACACATGTCCATTATGTAAGGAACTCCGACTTCCCTAGCCTGTCAATGCTATACTCGAGGAACTAACTCGATATTCTCGTCTACGTTAGAATCCAAACGATCCGCTCTCCTTTTTGTCGGCCTGGCTTGCCCTAGTGCCCCAAGCACTATGCGTGACGTATGTCACCCTCATTTGGGCGACAAGGGAAGTGGAGGTGCTATTGATGTTTGTGGGGCAGATGGGCTGTGAGGCATTGAACTTTGTGTTAAAGCGAATCATTCAAGAGGAGAGGCCGAAACGTATGTCAATTGATGCCTGACTCGACCTGAATAAGCTCGATCACTGACATGGAACCCCCATCACAGAAATGCTTGGGAAAGGCTATGGTATGCCATCATCCCATGCACAATTTGTCGTTTACTTTGCTGTGTATCTGGGCCTCTTCCTTATCTTTCGACATAATCCGTCGTACCCCGAGTCGTCATTTCACCTTCTCATTCGGATTGTACTCGCTATGGGCTTGAGCGTCGGCGCTGGTGCGGTGGCCATCAGTCGAATTTATCTGAATTATCACACGCCAAAACAGGTGTTGGCAGGATGTGGTGCTGGGATTGGGTGCGCATGTGCTTGGTTTCTTGTCACAGCATTCCTTCGGACCCATGGCTGGATTGATTGGGCATTGGATTTGACAATATCGACCCAGTTAAGATTACGAGACTTGGTGGTAAGTGAAGATCTTGCTGAGGCCGGATGGCAACAATGGAAAACGAAGCGGAAGTTGAGGCGTCGAGGACATACTAGTAGTGATCACCGGTCTCCGAAAACAGATTAAACGGTATAAGTGCATCAGCTATGTACATTTCTTTCTTTCTTTCTTTTCTCTCTCTAAATTTGAAAGAAAGGCTTACAACAACTTGTTGATGGTGATACCCTTGGGTTCGCTTCTTCTAGCATTCTTATTACGGGTCAGGTTCGTTGCGGAAAAACTGACTGTATCGTAGATTTCTAAGGTAAAGCTGAGGTTCTATCATACAGCAATTCAATGGCCACATAAATATAGGGCTCCGACACGGCCTCTGATTGGTCAGTGTATTTTCTATACAGATTGAACGATTGAGATCAATTTCATCTACCACCTGAACAACCTCCTTCGTTTCATTGCTGCCAGGCGCAGTCAAGACAGATGGCTTATCTGAAAAGTAGGCGTTGTCGATGGGTTTCACAAGCAACTTGAACTTCCTCAGTTGATCCATGTTCGGTTCTACTTGGATATATATGATTTTGAAAGACAGGGGTACTTAGAGTTTCTCGGTTGATGAGATCAGGCAGTACCCTTTCAAGTACATCAAAGAGATGCTTCAGATCCCTCACAGTAGTTGGAGGTGTGGCCGACCCTTTCGTTGGGCTATCTGGCAGCGTCAGGCCTTGGTCACAAGGAGGCGGAGTTTCATTCAATGCCATGTTGTGCGATTGAACGGCTGAGAAGAACGAGTGCGTTTTAGGAAGCTGTTTAATAAATGGATCTTGCAATAGATTTGCCATTTTGAAGAGCCCAGAGTACTCAATACCAGCTAATATGGCGGAGACAAGCTCACCTGCGGGTCATGGGGAGGATGGGAAGAATGGGAAAGATGGGAAGGATAGGGGGATCCCACCTCAAGTCCACCTAATTTCTGCCGTAGACAAGGCTTTTCACTCGAGCCGTCTGTCACGATGCATTTATCCCTCATTCTTCATACCTGGGCCCAGGGATAGAAGGTGGTGATCCAACTAATGCACATGATGCGTTGTGATGGTTCACAGTTCTCACACACATGGTCCGCAGAGGGAGCATTATGATTACACAGACGCCCACATGGATACGATTTTTCTAAGCCATCCCTATTCAACGACCTATGCAGTCATCAGGTAATCTGGGCCCCCTGAGGGCAACTTCCGATGATAAATTGTGGCTATCATCTCCCAATTCATCGTTTTATGACAGCAATTTCACAGCTAGTAGCATAACATATATCAAGTAAGCTCAGGCTTTCTTTACTGGTCTGTCAAATAGTATTTTGTCCTCTCACTTATGCCTGCCAAGAATTCGGGAATTCCTTTCTTCGAAAACCAAGATGTGCATCCGTTTCGTCTATACCACCAAATTTGTGAACTGCGCTGCACAACCGAAACACATCATTATAAACTACGATCCTCAGCCGCCCTGTGGCAAGTCGGGCTGTGGTGGTTATAAAGATAAGCATTTGGGACAATCTACCAAAAAAGGAGGAATATGCCCTAAGTGCTGGGATTCGAACATAACGGAACTACACACGTCCAAAACAAGAACCCAGCCCGCGATGTATGAGACGAAGGTAGAATGAAATGGAAACTAAGGGCAGAGCAGTGGAGCAATTCTGCATATTCAAGATATATTGTCTCTCGCTTCTGCCAATTATTCAGCAAACCCTTTGGATGCTTGAATTAGTGATAGATCAGATACAAGATCATCAGCTGATTGATAGCATTGCGTCCAACATTTATTCGTAATGTCGTAGCAAAGATGGTAGTCAACTGGAAAAATCCCATTTTGGAAGCGAGATAATATCTCTTCATCATCATCCAAGCTGTCAAGCTCTGGGAACACTTCATGTCCGGTCATGATGAAATAAATTGCAGATCCAAGTGCAAAGAGATCAGTCTTCACACATGCAAAGTCTCCGTGGCAACGAGGCATGTATGACTTTGAACACTCCCGAGAGAGCCCGTCCAGTAATGTTTTACCATCAACTGACTTCAACATACCCTGGAAGTCTGCAAGCAGGAGATCAAAGTTTTCGTCAAGCAGAAAGTTTCTCAGGTTTATGTCACAGTGGATGACATGTTTGCTATGTATGTAACTAACTGCTTCCGCAGCTTGTTTACACCAAAGTAACCTCTGGTGAGGAGGTATAAACGATTCTGATGCGATGTGGTCGCTTAATGAACCGTTTGAGGCACGCTGCAGAGTAAGACCATATTCTGTCAGGCCTTTCGAGGCGATGATTCGAGGATGACTTCCGAGGACCTCAAGAAGCTGAGCCTCGATATAAATGCCTTCATTGTTGCCAGGAATACAGGGGTATTTCAGCACGGTAGAATCATTGATGGCACCGATGAAGCACTCGCCGCCGCGACCGATGATTTCTGAAACCCCGGGGGGGTAGTATCGACGCACTTCGATAATCTCAACGTGGGACAAGGCATTTGAATCGCCTTCGTTTACAGTTGTGCAATCCTTTACCCATGAGCAATCATTGAATCCGACGAAGTAGATTGCAAACTGACATTTATTGAAGTGGGTTGTGAAGATATGCCCAGCACTTCAGCATCACCTGTCTGACATGGCCGGCTAGGCAAGGCCTTAAAAATCGAACTAAATACAACCTTAAAGGGGTAGCATAGTGCTCGAAAAGAGGCATGTAATGTGGAAGAAAGGATTCGAAGCAAAGTGAACATTGTGATAAAATGAAAGGCTCCGACATATGTTTCGGAGAGACGGCCAGCCATCTAGATAGGGGGTAATAAGGGTTGATGATGATGCAAACCAGGCAAACCCAAAGGGGTTCGGGAGAAACGCCAAAGTCATGTGATTCTTTCATGATGTTGGACTCGCCTCGCGGATGAGCCGGATTAAATCCGAATTCCGTCCTGCTGCCATTCTTTATCAACGGAACTGCACATCGTCAAAGCCGCCAAGAGAACACCACCATGTCTCCTTGACTTCACTGATTAACATGTCTGACCCTACCCACTTCTACACGTCGGTATACTATTGGAGTCTATAGCTTTACCACCTGGTTTCTTTCTCTGTAATATTTGTTTTGTTAAGGACAAGATACCCCAGATCTTCTTGAGCGCTTTTACATCTCGCTGTCAGAAGAGACGAGGGATCAACTCGCAAGACCAAAAGCATGGACCATACGCCAGAGTCTGCCGATACGGCCATGCAAGAACATCACATTGTCAAGGCAGATGAAGTCGACCAAACGGGAACCGATATCTCTCCCATTCCAGACGATCAGCTAATGGAAGAAGTCGCGGAAGGTCTAAGGCAGGAGCGAGTATCACGGGCCACGTCATCTGCCCTAGGAGAACTGCCTATGGAGACTGGGAGATCATATCGGCGACCAGAGTTACGCCGGGATGCTGCAGCTCCGCCGCCGCCTCTGCAGGCTCCACCTCCAGCTCCAGTACACCAAATTTCAGAAAGGCCTCCGGACTCACTGAGTCTTGCACAACTCAGGCAACTAGTGCAAGAGATGCCTAGGGTGGAGCAGCCTGCTTATGCATTCGAATATGCCGATTCCCAGCCATTTGCGGAGGAGGTTGAAGAATGGTTTCAGTACAGTGAGTTTGATAGGGCCATGCTAATGAGCATGAAATCATCGTTCGCGAAAAAGTGGGCTTCTTTTCTTGACGGTCAGAATGTAGACTCCTCGCAGAATTCATGGATAGATATTACTGATGGTGAGCGAAAGACGTTCATGAGTCATATTATCAGTAGCCTACAAGCGCGTGAAGTCTCGGTGCACCTTGAAGCTCTGGAAGTCATTTGTTATATTTTGTCAGGAGTATGGGGTATCACTGCTGGAAGAGCTGTAGATGATTACCCCGAAGATCCGTCTCCCAAGGAAGCTGCAGAGGCCCCAAAATCAAAGTCATTACAAATCAAATGGATCGAGAAAAATGCCAACCTGTTTCTTGAAAGTTCTGGTCTGGGTCCGTTGCTTGAGTGCTTATGCCGCGCTTTTGAAAGGAACGGCACATCTTATGGTGCCGAAAGCGCGAACCCAGCCTCACTCGCGGCCATAGAGCGCGAGGCAAATTTGATACTTACAGCTTTCTATATGATCGTGGAAGTCGGTAGGAAGCAAGAGGCCTGCGATCAACGGCATACACCATTACGAGATGCGCTGATGGGCTTGAAGCCAAATCTCTTAGTATTTTTGGTTGAGATAATCGCACGCTTACGGTGGGATGACTCCGCTAACATCCCGCTGACGAGAATAATCCTCTTGTTTTGGAAGTCTCTGCTCCTCTTCTTTGGCGGCAGTGACGATTTAAGAAGGGCCAAGGAAGAGCTGGAGCCATCGTTCAAGGAGAGAGAGGATGATACGTCTCGGAGGACGCCTTTCCTGACTGCATCACCGCTCGATTATCACATCTTTCGACAAGAGATCACTTCTAAATACCCAGCCTACAACCCACCACCACCGCTGGTCCCTCTAGAACTAGAGAATAATTCGATTCTTCCCCCTCTCCCCCAACATCCCAGCAGAGCAACGTCGTCCAATGGCCTCTTTTCTGGAGTCGGCCCGTCTGTTGCAGGTGGTAGCGGCTCAATCCTTCACCAGTCGGTCCACATTGCAACACCTGCCCCTTCTCCTCCCCCGTCACCAATCGGACCCGGGGGTAAAGCGGGAAAAAAACAGAATTATCAAACGAACCAGAACTTCCCCTTTATGTACCCACCTCTAGATGTTTCTAGCAATGATATCGGTGGGAAAGGCACAACCGAGCTTCAAGACGTGCTTGTAGGCAAAAGGTGGGAAGGAAGCGACGTCCCAGCTTCAATCATCGAGGCCGGAAAGCTTTTCTCGACACATGTGAAAATGACAAGGGCGATGCGACAACTTTGGGAAGAGCGAGAACGGTTTATGAAATATGATCGCGGCTGGTACCTAGATGATAACGGGGCCGCATCCGATGAAAATATCCCCATTGAACTGGTAGAAGACTTGCATGGTTTAGCTTTGAAACAGGGGAGGATGGGAATTTCTGGATGGTCGTCCGCGAAAGAAACGGATGATGAAGATATTCAACGACGCTTGGCTGCCGTGGAGTCTTTCTATGTGAGTTTTCCCGTTGCCCTACAAGCCCAAGTACAACTATGTGATGTGTTAACTTATGGTTTTGCCAGACACAAGCTCTTGTCCACCTGCAGTCTATCACCATCGTATTTTTGAAGATAATCCTGACGAATGTCAGTGCGATGGTGAACCAGGCCCAAGGCGGCCAGGGCATGAGGTATGAGCATTATAGTGTGATCTCTGGGCAATCCGTGAAGTTAACATGTTCTTAGCGATGCTCATGGCGTGAACGGGTCTGGCCCTGGACATGGGACTGTACCTCATGATTCGAACTGTGATGCTGCGATTGAGGAACTTGACAACATTCGACTTCGAGAAATCACTGGAAAAGCCATTTCAGGATCTCTGTTACTTCTGGTGAAGTGGTTTAAGAGATCTCGTAAGTTCATAATCCCAGCTTAGGTTGGATGTTATCATTGCTGACCAGGCCCAGACATATTGAAATTTGAATACATGACCCAGTTGTTGCTCGACTCCAACTACCTGCCCTTGATATTGAAGATGTTTGCTCACCAAGATGTTGATCAAGCAGTGGCGCAGAAGTTTGATCGTAAGGAGCTGGGGTACGCATGCTCTATCTAAACATTTCCCTTGCTCAAGAATAACACTGACGAGGATCAGCTTTTTCCATTTCTGTCATCTTCAGTCGGATCAGCCACCGGAACCCTCACAGTTGGACGAGGATTCAAGTGGAGATGAGGCGGTGCCCCCCCCAATAGCTCGGCATCGACCGGAGATGGCTGCAGGAAACTCTTCGGCACGAGGACCATCCCCCGAGGACGGCTTTGCCGAATTCATGGATGACCACGAGCCCCCTCGTCCCGAGGTGGATGAGCTGGGATATCCTACAGCACCACCACCCAAAGAGCCGATCACGGTGTTTTCATTCCGGAATTTCTTCTCGGCTATCAACTACTTGCACATCATGCAGAAAATCACCCGGGACAAAGCCCACAGATGTCTATTGTTGGTACAGTATAAATCTAGCACCATCCTTCGAAAAGGACTTAAGATCCCGGATCCCCATCTACGGTTCTACACCCTCAAGCTCTTCAAATCACAGGTCCCTTACTGTGGACGCAAATGGCGCCAAAGCAACATGCGTGTGATCACTGCCATATACCTCTACTGCCGCCCTGAGCTGCGGGATGACTGGCTAGCAGGATCAGACATTGATGCAGAGGTAGAAGAAGCCCTGCCGCTCGAGCAAGCGCTCCGCGGCCTGACCCATTGGTGGCATCTGCGGCGGTATAAAGATGTCATGGGCGGCGAGGAAGGGGCGTCACTCATGGAAGAGGAACGGGACTTCTTTGTACGAGAGCTTGAGGCGATGGGCTGGGGATTCGCGGGGGAGGAAATACCCAATGGCGTCGGCGAGGAAGCTGAAATGGCTGCTGCTAGTGGGCAGTTAGCCGATAGCACTGAATGGGACGGCGGCCCATTGCAGATGGAGGGATGGTGAGGCAAGTTTTCATGTGGAGAGGATCGGACTCGTCACCATAGAGCATAATGACAATGATGAATGAAGGAAATATACCCCGATAGAAATGATAACCTGACTCTCTCTCTCTCTCTCAAATACATCGCACCAAGCACGATTAGTACTACAAAAATTAAAAAAAAAAGAAAAGTAACTTGAACCAGTTGGAAATGATGCTTTGCAATTGCGAAGACGATTTGCCGACTCTTATCGATAAGCAAACATCACGTGATCACTACTGCGGCAACTTTTTTTTTTTTGCGGCAGAATCAAATCGTTCTCGCAAAGTCTAGCTGGACAACCAAAATACTTCTTCTCCCAACTGGCCATTATTCAGAAATTTCTGGCCGGGTCTAGTCAAAATGTCATCGGACGAGATTGTCTGGCAGGTTATCAACCAACAATTTTGTTCCTATAAACTGAAGTAAGTTATTTAAAGAAAATACTTCCCTCTGATCCTCCGAAGAGAAAGAAAGCAAAAAAAAAAAAAAAAAAAAAAAAAAAAAAAAAAAAAAAAAAAAAAGGGAGCGGAAAAAGTAAAACGGAGGAGGATAAATACGAAACAGAAAAAGAAAAAGAAAAAAAGCTACGCATAATAATATCTACTTCAGCACACTGACTTTTCAACTTCCAGAACAACCAAAGGCCAAAATTTCTGCCGGAACGAATACAATGTCAGCGGTCTGTGCAACCGCCAGTCTTGTCCGTTGGCGAATTCCCGCTATGCCACGGTGCGGTCGGACCCCGAAACGGGGGTGATGTATCTCTACATGAAGACTGTTGAACGCGCGCACATGCCCAGCAAATGGTGGGAGCGGATAAGGCTGTCGTCGAACTACGCGAAGGCGCTGGAACAGCTTGACGAGCGACTGATCTACTGGCCCAAGTTCCTGGTGCACAAGTGCAAACAGCGTCTGACGAGACTGACGCAGGTGGCTATTCGGATGAAGAAGCTGGCTAAGGAGGATGAGAGGCTGGGAGAGAAGATTGTGCCGAAAATGGCGCCTAAGATTCGTCGGAGAGAGGAGACGCGCGAGCGCAAGGCGGAGTCGGCGGCTAAGGTTGAGCGGGCGATTGAGAGAGAGCTGATTGAGAGGTTGCGCAGTGGTGCTTATGGTGATCGGCCGCTGAATGTGGAGGAGGGTATTTGGAAGAGGGTGCTTCGTGGTCTGGAGCGCGCGGGTGATGGTGAACGTGATGAGGATCTTGATGATGGGGAGGAGATTGAGGAAGAGGAAGAGGAAGGTGTCGGGGAGGTGGAGTATGTCAGCGATCTTGACGAGGAGGAGGATCTGGAAGATCTGGAAGATTGGCTGGGTGCGGAGTCAGGTAACTCGAGTGATGACTATAGTGAGGATGATGAAGACGAGGACAGCGATGAAGAGGATGCCAGCGAGCACAGCGAGGATGAGAAGAAGAAGCCTGCACCTGGCTTCAAGAGGAAGCGTTCTGCTCCTCAGCCTAAACCCCGGAAGAAGGGTCCCCGGATCGAGATTGAATACGAAACCGAGGGAGCTGGCAAGGAGAATGTCTTTGCTTAAGATGGATACATTTTTTCGATTTTTGGAAAACCCCAGGAAACCAGAAAAAAAGCATTGTACTTGTTCTTTGTCTTCTGCACGGCGTTTGTTCGGGGGTTGTTTCTTGAAGTCAGTCATCATCTGCTACGATCGGGCGTCATACCCAGTCTCTGCATAGTTACCAACGCCATCCTCGTTCTGCAAATTTCAGATGATTGTTTTCAATTCAAATGTATTACGACGGTCCAAGTTGTAGAATTTATTGGCCCAAGTTTGTGGTAAGTACCTAGGTATACTACTTTATGTACTCCGTACTCCGTACGCACAGTAGATCGTACTCGTGACTCCTCACGTGCCCGGTGAAACAAGCGAGTGGAGCGCCGAGTGTGTCATGACTTAATATTAAGCCAAATTAACCTCCTGGAAAAAGAATGTGACAAGACACGCTCGGTCTCCTCTCCTGGGCGGTGGTTAGTTGGGATACCACGGTGTCAATTGTCATTGTGATCTTCATTTATTGTCCGTTCCCCACTAGTTCCGACTTTTCTTTGAAGTTCCAAGGTTGAGTCCCGGTGTTGCCGTATTTACTTCCGTCAACACCGCACCATCCCTGAGCCTTAACATAATGACTTCCTACTTTTCTTCGCTCACCTCCTCCTCGGCGATCTCGAATCTCGGCACCCGTCTAACGTCGCTTCGTCGGGCGATCACTCTGGGTGACGAGGCAGACGACCCGGACCACGAGGACTGCTCTCACATCTCCAACGTTCTACGGGTGTACTACAGCGAGAAAGGCCGTCCATTTCCCAGTTGGCTTCCGCTCGACCCCAAAGCCCCAACTCCTTCACCCGCCCGGACTATTGCGACCACTCAAATCCAGCCCGGCGCTCATGGATCGGCTCCCGCAACGTCGATGTATGGGCGTGGGAGCGGTGGTGGGTTGAGTGATTTGTGGGGGGACTCGGGCTCGGCACAACCTCCCGCTTCTCAGACGGCTAGCTTGCGGCGAGGACGGGGAACCCCTGGCAGTGTCAGCATGGGTGCACCGTTGGCAACCACCAGCAGTGCACCTCCGGGATCGGTCACAACACCGGTCAGTCAGTCTCCCACCCCACCGTCGCTGTACCCAGGCGGAGCGCGACCGCTACCCAGCCAGCGAGCCGGATCGCACCAATCGGGTTCGGGACCAATGTCAGGAGCTCAGCCGCTGGAACGGGCAGCATCGGCCCAAGAACGACTTCGGGCTCGGTTACATGGAGGTCGGTCGCCTAGTCCTGGGCAGAACCCTACCGCACGAAAACCGGTTGGGGGAAGAATGCGATGAAAATGTCAAGATGGAGGAGTTGGGTCTCCCCGGGGAAAACAAGAGGGAAGGAAGAAGCAGAGGATCGATGTCCCTAGAAGACAGATACTGCTGGTTAGTGTCTGCGTGTACGCGTGGCTCGAGGATGGACTTCCACGTCTCGCTCTCGTTTTCTTTTCTTTTTCTTTTCTTTTTTCTTTTTTCTTTTTTCCATTTTTTTTTCCTTTTCTCTTTTCGCCCCCCCTTACTAGTTCTATTCTCCACTAATAAATGTGTCATTTGAGTTGCGCGTGATCTTTTCTCCAGTGAACTTACTCTTACCGTTACCCACTGTGATCGATATCATGTGACTGCATAGAACCCTTAGAAAGGAAGAGAACCCGATGAATGATAATCATATTTTTCCCGGTTTACTTCCCCAGTGAGGAAGTTGGCAGAAGTTTTGGGGTAATTCAGGTCCACCAGGACTCAAGAGTCTGGGACACACCCCCACGTTTTCCCAAGCGAAGAAATTTGAACCGATGGATCGATGATGGTAAGCTCTTTCCCGGGGAGCGAATGAGAGGCTCGGGTGAGACGGTTCCTCGTACTAGAAGCCTGGAACGTTTGTTCCTTCAGTCTTTCTCTCCGATGACGGTCCATAAATCCCGCATTGGGGGAGTTTTCCATTGGACATTGGGGTCTGAAGTTTGAATGGGAAAAATGCCCCGGAGACTCGCCGAGGTTCTACCTTACCAATGGTCGGAATCGGAATCGGCATCTCTTTCCCTGGGAATTGTTGGACGGACCTCCACGGGGAAGGGGGCATTTATTTGCCATTTGCCATTTGCCATTTGCCATTTGCCGTGTGGGGGAATTTGGTGTTCTTCGTAAGTACCAGTACGGGGGAGTATGGAGACCGTCTCCTCTTTTTCTGTGGTTTTCCCCGGTTCCCTTTTCTCCCCCATGCGGAGGAATCCTGGAGTACCTGGTAAGACTACCACGGACTACGGACTAACTTGTACCCCAAGTATACGAAGAACAAGAACAAGTCCATTTCATCCCTCGGTGCTCCTTACGTGGTGGTCATGCATTCATTCATTCCTCCTCAACTAACCCTATTCAACCTTTTAAAAAAATATATATATATATATATAATTTTAATTCTCTCCCAGGATGGTTCCACTGTCTTCAACGTCATGTATTCTCATTTGTCCCCATTTACTCCATTTTACTTCTTTCTTACGACGATGTCGTTGGTCCACACACAGTCAGGCCATAGAACTATGCTGATGATAGCCTCTGGTTTTTTATTTTGAATTTTTTCTTTTATTTATTATTTTGGATTTTTTATTTGGATTTTTTTTTTGTTTTGTTTTTCCCCCTCTGGTTGAACTCAGCAAACAATTGGGTGAAAAATAACCTGATGATGACCCTATAAATCTCGTGCTTTCTCCTTCTCCGCTGCCCAAATCCTGTCTTTCCTTTCCTTCTCTTCCATCCCATTCCTCCTTTCCCCCTCTTTCCCTTTCTTCATTTCCTTCTGGATTGCTCAATAATTCCTTGCCCTTTCTCCCCGAAATCTGAAGGGATTCTGTCCATTGATTCCTTCAATTCGCATCGTATGCACCTATCGTGGTGTATGACACTCTACTACTACTACTATATATAATAAGTTCATAGCATATCATCCTAGTATTCCCTCTTCACTATATTCATACACAATCATGGGGTCCTTGAAGGATGTGGAGGCGTCCCATGAGGACCATAAAGATGCCACCGCTGTAGAGATGGACGATGTTCTACAGGATCCCAAGGGCATTGCCACGTTCAACGAGGCTGCCATGGATGCCGAACTCGAACGTCTGGAGAACCAGCTGCAGGGGATAAAGACGTCCCGCTTTGAGATCACCCTGTCCAACCCTGCCTTCTTCACTTATATCTTGGTCGCATTTGCCTCCTTGGGAGGTCTTCTCTCCGGTCTGGACCAGTCCTTGATCAGTGGTGCCAACCTCTACATGCCGGGCGATCTACACTTGTCCGACTCGGACGCCAGCTTGGTTAATGCTGGTATGCCGCTGGGTGCTGTGGGAGGTGCCTTAATCCTCTCCCCCGCCAACGAGTACTTGGGCCGTCGGATGGCTATCATCGTATCTTGCATCCTCTATACCATCGGTGCTGCCTTGGAGGCGGGAGCCGTCAACTTTGGCATGATGTTTGCCGGCCGTTTCATCCTGGGGATGGGTGTTGGTTTGGAGGGTGGTACGGTCCCCGTGTACGTCGCCGAATGTGGTATGTATCACTTTGTCTCCGCTTTGATGATGTTCCATCCACTCACAATTTATGATAGTTCCGGGGCGGATCCGTGGTAACTTGGTCTCCCTGTACCAGTTGAACATTGCGCTGGGCGAGGTCCTCGGCTATGCAGTGGCTGCCATTTTCATCGATGTCACTGGCAACTGGCGCTATATTCTTGGCTCGTCCTTGGTCTTCTCAACCATCCTGTTGGTCGGAATGCTTTTCTTGCCCGAGAGTCCTCGTTTCTTGATGCACAAGAACAAACCAGTCGAGGCGTATGGTGTGTGGAAACGCATCCGTGGCTTCGGGGATGTTGACGCCAAGAGTGAGTTCCTGGGCATGCGACAGGCGGTAGAGTCAGAGAATGAGGAGCAGCAGCATACCCAGAAGTTCGCATGGCTAGACTTCTTCACTAACGGTCGTGCCCGTCGTGCCATGATCTATGCAAACGTTATGGTCTTCCTGGGTCAATTTACCGGTGTCAATTCCATCATGTATTACATGGGGGTGCTGATGAACAACATCGGGTTCGACAAACGGACCAGTGTCTTCATGTCGCTGGTGGGAGGCGGTTCTCTACTGATCGGTACCATCCCTGCTGTCATATACATGGAGAAGTTTGGGCGTCGTTACTGGGCCAATGTTATGCTCCCAGGATTCTTTATCGGTCTTGTGCTGGTGGGGATTGGCTATCAAATCAACCCGGACAAAAACCCTGTGGCCGCTCAAGGTGTCTACCTCACCGGTATCATCCTGTACATGGGTTTCTTCGGCTCGTATGCCTGTTTGACCTGGGTCATTCCCGCCGAGGTATTCCCCACCTACCTGCGTAGTTATGGCATGACTACCGCCGATGCCAATCTGTTTCTCTGCTCCTTCATCGTGACCTACAACTTCACTGACATGATGAAATCCATGACCCGGATCGGTCTCACTCTGGGCTTCTACGGCGGCATCGCTGTCCTTGGCTGGTGCTACCAGATTCTGTTCATGCCGGAAACGAAAAACAAATCCTTGGAAGAGATCGACGAGTTGTTCTCCAAGCCTACCTCGGTCATCGTCAAGGAAAACATTAAGAGTACTGCAGAGATCATCCATGATCTCTCTCGTTTCCGGTTCAAGAAGGTGTTTAGCCCTGCTCCATAGTTCCAGAGGCGATTCCTTGCCTCTGTGTGTCTTTTTTCCCGATTACTCGTCCTATACGTCGTATGCGCCATGCCGGATTTTCTCTCCACTTCAACAAGTCAAATGAAAATGAAAAGAAAAATACAAACAATGAGCAATGCACTATTATGATCTGTACGCATTATGTTCCTATGCTTATGTGTCGGGAGAGTTGTTATTCTTGATCTTCTCGTTGTCAATATAGTATGTAGTGACTTGAACCATTTAACGAAAATGAAACGTCTCCAGACATCACCATTCAGTCCTCCACTTAGTATCACTACATGCATTGTATGCAAAAAAGGAAACAAAGAAACAAAGATCCTACAGACTCAGAAAAAGCGGACGCTGGATGTAAATCGATTGAGTTCTAAGAAAACATGTATATATCAGTCATGATAGTAATCAGGGTGAGAAACAAAAAAAAAAAACAAAAAAAAAAACCTTCGACCGAAATGTTACAGGCATACAACGCTCGCTCTAAACACCGTTCAACCGATGCGCATAAATCACATGCAAGAAGAGAAGTAACATAATAAGGAGGGAGAAAGAGGCTAGCCTCTCACTTTCCGATAACTAGGAGGATGCCAGGATCGTTTGATCAGCTTTCCCGCCCAGACGGGGATAACCGCCACGGCGCAGACCGCGGCGACACGCCAGATCCAATCGACAGTGATCACGTACTCCAGGTCGAAGTAATCGGCTAGAAAGGGGACGCTGGCAGCATAGAGGAGGGCTGTGCCCAGGAGACTGAAGATCATGACTGGGTGCCAAGTGGTTATGGCGATGGCGACCATGAGGAGTTCATTGATGACCAGAGCGGTGAATGATACACTGATGAGTCGGGATCCTGTGATTGTGTCTAGGAGGATCTGGGAGAGACCTTGGATTACAGCGCCTTGATATACGGAAATCAGGACCCAGGTGAAGAAGGAGCGGTAGCTTAGACTGCGGCCGGATTTGAGCTCCTTGTATAATTCGGGGTAGAGATTGGCGAGGTGCTCGTCGACGTCGCGATCGAAGACTAGGGAAAAGACGGGGGCGTTCGTGTAGACGGTAGCGTAGCCGACCATGAGCCAGTTGATGAAGAGACCCTTGGGATCAAAGTGGCTGGCAATGCTGTACATGGTCTGACAGGCGCTGATGATGAGACCGCGATGCATGATGAATTGGGCGAGTTTGGCAGATCGCTTGTAGGAATTCCGTCCGTGCCAGACCAGGAGCTTGGTGAGATGATGGAATTGTGTAATGCTAAAATCCGCAGCAAGAGAGGCCTGGCGTCCTTCTTTGCCGACGATACCAATTCCCACATCAGCCGCCTGAATCATGGATACATCATTCCCACCATCGCCGATGCAACAGACTCGCTTTTGAGTATGCTGACGAATCAAGTCCGCGACTTCGGCTTTTTGGGTTGGAGAGCATCGACACGCAACAACAGCGGGTAACAAGACGGCAACTGCGATGAACGCTGATCGGAATTGATGGAGCATGAGAGAGAGTGACTCGCCGTCAATTAGCAGACAGCAGTCAGTTTTGTTGCGTAGAAAATCTAAAGCTTCTTGGGCAGCTGATTTGTCTTGGACTTTGGCGACAGTATGGATGTACTGTCCTCTGGCAACTAATTTCGCAGAAATGGCCACACAACGAGCTGTCTCCACTTTATCACCCGTTAACATCCAGATTTTGATTCCTGCATTGCGGAGAAGCTCCAGGGATGGTTTAACGTCTCGTTGTAGACGGTCTTCGACACCAGTCACTCCCAGGAGTTCCAGGTCTCGCTCAAGATACTTGCTGATCACCTTGGCCATCCCGACGTCCCGGCCTTGGAGAGCAAGCGACGCCTGCTTATACTTTGCATCAAATTCCTGGTATTGCTGCAAGGATAGCCGTTTCCTTCCCACAACCAATGTGCGCAAGCCCTCCCGAGCCATGTTGGCGGTTTCCTCGTCAAGCCAATCGTTTGCTGCAACGATTGAGGACATGACCGTGTCTGCACCTTTTTGATAAAACCAGATTTCGGGTTCTTGTTTGGGAGATTCCAGTATCCCACCATCTGTTTCAAATTGTACAATGATGCCCATACGCTTGCTATCCGAAGTGAAAGGAAAGATTTCCAGGATGCGAACACGTACGACTACACTTCGAGTGTGCGTAGACTCAAGAACTATCGTCTGGCGATCTCGATAGGTTAATTTCAGTCCAACCTCCTCGGTGTACCGGACAATGGCAATTTCATCGGGCGAAGAAGCTTGATAGTTGGTTACTTTCACGCCGTCCTCTTCATCTGTGGTTGGCGTGACGTTATGACACAGGGCAAGGGCTAGTATAACATCTCTTACACGCGAACCAATCTCTCTCCGCGTTCGGGGAGCTGTACCAAGTCCTGTTTGAGTTCCAAATGGGGTTGACGGAGTGGACAAGGAACCACCAGAGAAACTTTGTCTGACATACGAGGCCACCTCCTCCATGGCGTCGTTTGCGTACGAAACAGTTCCAACATGGATCTTTTTCAGCTCCATCTCTGCCAGAATCAGTGAATCAATGCCTTAGTAAATCATGGGAGAGAGACTCACCGTTCTGGGTCAAAGTACCTGTCTTGTCCGACAGAAGATACTCAATCCTACCGAGATCCTCTGGTATAGTGCTGGTTCTTACAACAGTGCCAGGTATATCCTTGTCTCGTTCAATGAAACGGCCGTACACTGATTTGGCCATATCCAAATTGACACGCAAGCTCATGGGGATGATTGTCGAGAAGAGGATAAGATAGATCATGATCGCGACGTACCACTTTTTATCGTTAGTTGGTTGAAACCCTTCCAATGCAACCAAGATGATCGATAGGGTGAGAGTTAAGACGCATAGAATTTTGGTCAGGTTGTTAATCTCATATTCTAACAACCCTACCTTCGAGCGAGATGGTGACGTTGAAAGAGCGGCTCGGGTCTGCGAACCGGTATAGATGATGACGGCGTATGTTATCGTATTTGATGCAAGGACAGTGTTAGCCCATGCCGTGTTATCAATCGTTAGCGGAGCCGATTTGCCTCCAGCTCCTTCGTTACCAGAATCACCACCATTTGTCTTGTCGACGTGCGGGTCGTAAAATCCGGCAAGAGGCCCCAACTCAATAGTACCAACGAAATCATTTACACTTTTATCTGGTGCGCTTGCAGTGACTTTTAGCCGGGCGAGGTCCCCGAGCGGCAGGCTCTGGGAGAGTACAGATGGTAGGCGCAGTTTCCAGTCCGTTTCACCGTCCAGCTGATCTGTGCGAATAAATGTATCGCTGGCCGACGAGGTATTTGTCGCTTCTGCTGCACTGCTTGAGCTAGGCTCTGCCGCAGTCGGTGTTGATTCTAGGTCCGCCCGTATGAATTCTGTGGATGCTTCCGTGACGGGATCCTGGCGAGTCGTATCATTCGAGACACTTTTTAAAATCACAACATCGGCAGGGAGTCGTTGGTTCTTGCGAATTTTCAAAACGTCACCAACCTTTAGGTCCCGGGATTTCTTAGTGACTTGCATGGCATTTTCGATCTCAGAGCTGACATTGCCAGGCGCAGAACCCGTCCGTCTTCCAGGAGACTTTTCGAAAGTCAGCACGCAGAACTCCTCCGCATTCGCCTCTGCATCTCTCCTCCGGCGACCAATGTCATCCAATGCTTCTTTTCCGAGTGAGATCGAAACGACAAATGCTAAGGGCGCGATGTAAGAGGACATGTAGCCTATCCGAAGCACGGGAATGGTCTGAGAAAGCGCGACAAGAAGGAAGTAGACGTTGAAGAAAAAAGAAAATTCGTTATATAATGTACGAGGTAAGAAGCTCCATGGGGTGTATTTCGCATTCGAGACAATATTTGGCGGGTATTTGGACCTTTGGACCTGTCCTACAAAGACATCGCGTGGAGGCTTCGCGACCACATTCTCACTCTGATTTACATTTGACGCCGAAGAGCCAAATAACGAACTTGCTGCTTTGATGCCTGGGAACCAATTTGAACGACCCCGATATGGTGCCCGCTCATCATTAGGAAAGGTGCGGGCGGAAGTATTCCTGCTCTCCTCCAGCAGCGGTGCATTGTCATCGGTATCGTTGTGGGAGCTTGCATGAGACCTCCGAGGCCCATTGTCGTCTTCGTCTTCAAGCAGATGGTCCATATCCTCCGATGCCCTGTACGTTCCGGCAGTGTTTCGGCCCCACACTCGATCTCGAACGCCCATGCGCAGATTCCTCATTGCAATCCCTGGTCCATGTTCTCGTTGTTTGGTGCGCTGGTCTCTTGAATGCGGAGAGTGGATTATTGTCGTACTTGGATCGAGCTCCTCCAAGTCAAGGTCGT
Source organism: Aspergillus coremiiformis (assembly GCA_009193565.1). Classification (NCBI taxonomy): domain Eukaryota; kingdom Fungi; phylum Ascomycota; class Eurotiomycetes; order Eurotiales; family Aspergillaceae; genus Aspergillus; species Aspergillus coremiiformis. The sequence continues at coordinate 47,547 of ML739065.1, read as the reverse complement.
CGTCTGAACCGGAATCACTAGCAATACTGGCACGACCGTAGGAGTTTAAGTAGTCGGATGATGAAGGCATGGTGGATAGATCACAAACAATTGCGGTGTAAAACCCCACATTCAGGGAGCAATCGTAAAGCTCCTGCACTGACAAATGATATCATGTCACGTTGAGTTGCATTCAAAGTGTTTCAGAAGGACCATTTTGGTTGCAGGAGGAGTGGATTCGGTGTTTGATTGTGCACGATGTCGACAGTGAAAATGAATGAAGAGGGACAGTTTTTTTTTTTTCGGGGGTGTGTTTGTTATATCTGTGTCTTATTATTAAGAGCAAGGATGTTTGTAATCTCAAGTGATGGTGGCCAGGGGCCTAGAATGGTAGGTATGGAGGTGTTCCAGTGGTTAACAGTAGGTACATACCTTAGTCAGGAAGATTTGGTACTACTCAGCTGGTAACTGTACTACTAGTAAGCATTCAGTGGTAAGTCGCGGTGGTCCAATCACATGATTGGATGGCGGCAAGAGTTCCAATCGGATGGGTCCTACTACTACCTAACGTAGGAGGACTAGCAAAATAGGCGGAGCTTGACCAGATAATAAGATTGTATCCGTACTATGTAAGACCGCTGTCTTCTGTTGATGAATTTGGCTGACTGTGTTTTGATTTCTTAAGAGTTCAAAATGTTGGTCCCTAGATAGTAGAGAACAATACTAGAAATATGCAGGGAAGTAGACTATATAACCTTGTCGTTGTTTTACTTTACTTGGTGATGTTTCACCTGACTCGAGTATTTTATTTGTGCACTGCCACGGCAGATCCACGTGACTTGAAACGGAAACGGGATAGGTGGCCCTTCCGCCTGGAACAACAATCCTCCGTCCTAGATGACGGTCGCGTCCCCAAAAGGCCCGATAGGTCAATAAGTGCCCTGATTCAAGTTAGAGCATCATCAGAAACAGGAAGTCCGTCACGGAACTGGAATCAGCTGTTGGATTCCCAAGTCGTAATTCTGATTCTCCCGCGATACACAACCATGAATCCATGATTTTTCTATACCTTTTTGTGATGAATTTATTTTCAAAGTAACCTTTGTATATTTCTACTTGTTCATGTCTCACTAATTAATTAATCCTACACCTTTGCCATTTGCCTCCTCGATCCTTTCAGGGTGAGCATCTTTGGAAACGTGTCTTGCGATCTTCTTGGGGCTGACCTTCTACCACTTCTCTAGATCTCATATCCAGCAAACATGGCACATAATGAACCCTCGGCCGTTTGGCATCCGGCGCTCAGGTCTGAGGATGGTGCACCTTCGAATGCGCCTGTCCCGGATGACTTGGCACAAGACTCGGAAGATTCAGTGGCAGAATCTGCCCCCGAACTCAAGGATTCTCAGAAAGCAAACCAAGACACCGAACCTCAGATCACCTCCACATCTTCAGGCACCGATGCTCCTATTGAGGCGCAACATACAGCCGCCCCAGACGTAACGGAGTCGGATGTTCTGTCACATGCTGATCAAGACTCAAAGCTGGAGATTTCCCGAGTGATCACCGAAGAGGACATCGCACGGGAAGAAGCCTCGGATATCAACCACGGATTGGGCCCAGCAGTGCCCGATGAGCTTCAGGCCATGAAAGCTTCTCAGGAGAGCGCTCCTACTGTGGGGCCTGCGTACGGGAACAATGTGAACGGGCCTCAAGAAACCGCCGCACCCAACACGGCAGCAGAGGACCTTTCCTCAGCAGAATACCATAATACAGAAGCCCATGAGGATAATGGTACTCCCTCATGGTTCCATGAATATGATAGACCCGATCGTCCGACCACCAATGGATCCGTGAATGACGATAATCATGGCTTGTGGGGAAGTCCAACAGATGGCAATACCGGAGACGACTTTTTCAACCAGTTGAAAACTCAAACTAAACCAATTTACGTCCCACCAGAAACAGACTCTAGGTATGATGAGGGTGTCCCACTGTTAGATGATACTGTCCTGTCGCCGACCCAGCCTTCTGTAAATGAAGAGACCCAGATCAATAATATTTTCGAGGGTGACGGCGATGAAGATGGTGAAGCCTTCTTCAGTGAGGTTCAAAAATCCACGCCAAGAGAAGAAACAGAGTCATCATTCCATACCACGCGCAAGAGCACCACACAAGTTATTGGTTCACCTGAGGTCTCTCCTGACTCTGCTTCGCCAACTGCTCAAGAATTCAGCAGTGGCTTGACAGCGGCAGCATCGGAAAGCCAAACTAAGAAAGATGTTTCTGAGGACGATCTAGCTGCAAGGTGGCAGGCTGAACTCTTGGATGATCAGCCAGAAAAGGGTTCCGAAGACGACCTAGCTGCTATGTGGCAAGCAGCACTTGACGACGATGATGACCTACTTCTAGAAGACGAAACTGCTGAGGTCTCGAACGAACCACATAGTCTGAATCTCAACGGAACTGGTCATACGACGGCCTCAGCAGCTCTTAGCAGTCCCTTTGGCACCCCGCAGAGCTTTGCGCGTTCTCAGCCACAGCACACCACTTACACTCCCCATCAGCCATCCACGTCAGATTTGCTCCAAGGGATACCAGGTATTGCTCCTCAAGCAAGCACCGCTCCGGTGCAAGACTATTTTGCATCTTCATCCCAGCCGCGTCCTACGGCAAAGAGGGCAGAGAGCTTCGCGGAACGTTCCAAAGAGGGCTACAAATCACCCTACGATCTGCCAGATGATCTTACCCGTCCTCGCAAGCCCGTGGTCACTCATAAGCCAGTTGTTGCGCAACCCGGTAGCATGCCACCACCTCGCAGTAACAGCATGCCACCTCCCCCCAACGCATCAGCGGTACCTATTCCTCCTCCGGCCGCATCCACAGTTACAGCTGTTCCAGCGCCGAAGAATTTCTATGAAGAGCTACCTTTGCTACCATCTAGGCCAAAATCTCGGCCCGCGAGCTCGGGACGGTATACGCCTAGTGCTAATATAGTGACATCTCCACCAACTTCCCATTCACAACCGCCACTCCCGGCAAACCCATATGCTAATCTCTCCACTGGTGAGGCCAGTCCTCAACCTCAGCTACAACAGCCGGAGCAATTAGATCCGTGCGTGAGTCAATTTGGTCCCAGCGCTGCAGGCGCCCCGACCGCACCTAGCGCAACATCTCGATACTCGCCCAAACCACCTACTGTTAATACTGGAATCAAGCCTCCATCGGCTCCTAGATACTCCCCTGTGCCGCCCCAGCCCACTGCCCCACAACCACCTCGTACCCGCTATGCTTCTCAGCCACCTAGCATCTCGGGTCAAGGCACTACTTTGCCGTTCCAGCCGCGAACCTCAAGCCCGTTGGCTCATCACGAAAAGGTCTCATATCAGCCTCAACAAGGCCTTGCTACCCGACCCCCCGTCGAACCAGCCAGCTACGCCCCCAATGGTGTGCAGTTGCGAACAAATGAGCAGGAAGTTTCTGGCTCTACTATGGCTCCCATTGGCGCTAGAGATCCGACTGCTGCGAACGCGGCTTTTGAAAACATATCGGCAACTCTTCAGCCGACTTCGCCTCCGAGGAATCCATATGCTCCTCCAGCGTATATCAACGAATTTTCAAAGCGCGTTGCTCCTATGGCTAGCCCTCCATCGGCCTCTGCGCCACCTACTGGTGACTCTCGGTTCGCCCCACCCCGCAGGTCGCAGACTCAATCTCCCAGCCAGCAGACTTCGGGCCCCAGACTATCTATACCATCACTGGATCATTTGCAACGACCTGCTTCGGTTCATGCCCCTGGTTCTCCGACGAAATCTGCCGACCCTTACGTGCCGTCTCAAACTTCTATTCATAGCCGTGTTCCTTCCCACCCGCTTGAATTTATCCCTCCCACTGACGGGCAGGAATTGGATCCCTTTGAACGATGGAAGGGGGCCCCAATTGTCAAGTTTGGCTTTGGTGGCTCCATAACGTCGTGTTTCCCTAAGCATGTGCCTCGATATACCGTGGGCCAGGCAGCCCCAAAAATCAAGTCCACCCCTGGAGAAGTGAAAATATGCTCTCTCAACGATTGGATACTTGCCACTGAAGGTATCGTGCAGCATCCGGGCCCTCTCAAGAATAAGTCCAAGAAGAAGGAGCTCCTTGCTTGGCTTTCCAGTAAGGTTGCAGCATTTGAAAATGAGGGCATTTCTGAGGCAGCTCGATTACATCCTGACTCTTCTAAACGACACGACGAGAAAATATTATTGTGGAAAGTTGTTCGAGCGTTAGTTGAACACGATGGTGTTTTGGAAGGCTCGGCTGAGGTAGAGAAATCCTTACGCTGCATTATATTTCCTCGGCTACAAAATCCAGAGTCCGATTTGACTTCTGGAAGCACCATCCCGGTTCTTAGTGCTCTCCAACCATTAAGCACACCATCTCAATCCGATGCTACTGGCTGTCAGTCAATGGAGAACATTCGTAATAGTCTTCTCGTGGGCAACCGAGAAAAAGCAGTATGGGATGCAGTGGATAGTCGCCTATGGGGACATGCTATGATAATAGCATCAACCCTCGATAAGTCTGTCTGGAAACAAGTTGTTCAAGAATTTGTTAGACGTGAAGTTAGGTCCACGGCTAGTAACTCGGAATCCCTTGCAGCACTTTATGAAATCTTCGCCGGAAATATTGATGAAAGCGTTGATGAGCTTGTTCCCCCGTCCGCAAGGGCAGGTTTCCAGATGATCAGTAAGGATGGTGGGCATGGGCCGTCTAAGAATGCCCTTGATGGTCTGGACAGCTGGAGAGATACGTTGGGACTCGTGTTGAGCAACCGCAGCCCCGAGGACAACCAAGCGCTGTTGGCTCTTGGTCGGTTGCTGTTGTCGTACGGTCGGACGGAAGCTGCTCACGTCTGTTTTATATTTTCTCGAGCCGCAGTATTTGGCGGTGCGGACGATCCACAAACAAGTATAGTTCTTCTTGGGGCCGATCACCAGCATCTGCCTCCGAACGTGTTGCAGGACGAGGATGCTATCTTGCTTACTGAAGCATATGAATATGCAGTTTCGATCTTGGCGAATTCTCCAACGTCTGCATTACCGCATTTGTTGGCGTTCAAGCTTCTTCATGCTTGCTCTCTTGCAGAATATGGTCGTAAATCGGAAGCTTTGCAGTACGCTGATGCCATTACGGCAGCTCTAAAAGCAACTACAAAGCCGTCTGGCTACCACAATCAACACTTGTTTTACGGAGTTGACGAACTTTCGACGCGCTTAAGGCAGACGAACAGCGACAATGGGTCGTCTTGGATCTCCAAGCCGAGTATGGAGAAAGTTTCCGGTTCAATGTGGGCCAAGTTCAACAGCTTTGTTGCTGGTGAAGATAGTGATGCCGCCTCAACGGGTTCCGGAAAAGCTGCGGACGGAGATGTTGGACCGTTTGCTAAATTCTCTGGTACTCCAACCATGAGTCGGTCACCATCTGTATCAGACTTTGGACCCTATTCTTCTATGCCCGCAACTCAGCCGGTCTCTAGTAGTGGTCCTTCACGATATCAGCCGAGCAATCAATACGTCCCCAACTCTTCCCCCGAACAATATCGTGGAAGATCATCGCTCGATTCCCAAAGATCCTCGTCGTTCGGGTACTCGTTTGGGCAACGACGGGGTTCCCAAGAACCGTCAACACCTATTGAAGGCAATGCATATCAAGGCCCCCCACTCTATGGCTCTCCAGCTGCCGTTGGCTATCAATCTACTCCCCCTCAAACATCATACATACCTCTTGCGCCTGTTGTGGAAGATTCGGTTCCTCCATCATATCCTGTCGACTCCGCCCCAATGCAAGGCTCTCCTGTCCACGTTTCACCCTATCAGCCTCCCGGAAATGATTCATTTGGGGAACCTCTGGATTCCAGCGCGGTGACAATGGCTGGCTCTAGCGCGGCTGGCTACATTCCACCCGATGCCAATGGTGGCTATGAACCGCCTTCTGTCGAAATTAGCACCGCTCCTACATTACATACCACGGAAGAACCTACTAGTCAAGATGTCTTAAAAAAGAAGAAATCCTTCATGGACGACGACGACGATGATGACATAGCAGCCCGTGCAGCCGCTATTCAGAAAGCTGAGAAGGCACGAAAAGATCGGGAAGCTGATGAGGCCTTCAGAAAAGCTGCGGAAGCTGATGGTGAGTTTTTCCCTCTTGAATTCACAGCTGGACGTGTTACTGATTCTGTTGCGTACAGCCAAGAAGCCTCCGGCCGCAGGGAGGAAATCATGGTTCGGTGGATGGTTCGGCGGAGCCAAGAAGGAGAATGACCTCTCCGGAGGACCAATTCGTGCCAAACTTGGCGAGGAAAATTCTTTTTACTATGACAGTGAATTGAAGAAATGGGTCAACAAGAAAGATCCCAGTAGTGCCAATATACCACGCGGCACTCCCCCGCCACCAAAGGCGCCCGCTCCTCCTAGCAGAAGTGCCAGTGGTAGTAGTGCACCGCCTGTAGCAGGCATGGGTCTGGTGCTTGATAGTCGACCCTCGTCATCTGCAGGTGTTCCTCCTCCACTATCCAACAGCCCAGCACCATCCTCTCTTGCTGCTCCGCCACCTTTGCTAGGCACTACACCTCGGTCAGTCTCTACCGGTGCGGCGATGCCCACACCACCCTTGAGTTCGTCCGGGCCTCCACCTCGCCCTGCAACATCGTTGAGTCATGCCAGCTCCATAGATGACCTTCTCGGAGCACCACAGGCACGTAAAGGTGCTCCTGCGAGAGGACGCAAGAAGGGCAGATATGTCGATGTGATGGCAAAGTAACCTGATTAGCCTACTAGATGTTTTCTTTTGTCTGTATTATCATGTCTAACGATTTTCCTAATTCCTGACTCTTTCCTACTCCGTGCGCATCGGCAAGCGTATCTGGATTGCGTGTGTCATAGTCCTTCTACAAGCCTGCACAAAATTCTTGCATAATAGTGTGTTGCCTCGGTGAGAAACACTTTTGTTTTTTTAGTCCCTTTGCATGACCATTGCTTTCCCATATACTTTAACTGCATGCAGTGCTTGTCCCTTCCCCTTATAGTTGCTTTGAGTACACGTCTGCTGGTCTGTGTGAATCGCTAAATATCGCATTTGAATGAAGTGGAGGCCCTGAACTTGGAGCCAAGTTCTGCCTTTTGGAGTTCCACGGAATCTGACCATTTATTAATGACTCGATATTTCAATACTATTATAATAATAATTTAACATTGCTGGCGACTTTGTCAAAAGCGCACTTGCATATAACGATCGTGAGATCTTCATCATCTACTCAAGCTGCGTAGGAATTGATATAATACTGTCTCTGTTAGTCTGACCCTCTGATAAGTATTTAGGAATCAACTCACTGTCAAACAGGAATCTTCTCCGTTCGAACTCCCGGGAAGGTAAACGTAGAGGATCAGTGCCGTCTCATGAATGAAACCTGCGCGCCAGTCGACGGTTAGCAGAAGATCTTGCTATATACCAGTACCGTCCCGGACTTACATGCGACGACCTTCGGACTCAATCTCCCAACACTGAGCACTCTGCCCCAATCCTTCCCATCAATCCGTACTTTTGCCCACCCGGCCTCGTCATCGCCACTGAGAGCTCTCATCCGCTCACTCGGCAGCTGCTCAATTTCCGTTTGGGAGAGCTGTCCCGGATCCAGCGACGGGTTGACCAAATCGGTCCAAACGCTGGAGATGCGCAAGGCATCCGTCGCGATCGCCAACTTCAGCGATCCATGCATGTTCGCCGACAGCTCTAATTTGGGCGACACGACGGCCGAAGTCGCGGAACCCTTCGCATCCGTTGCCAGCTTAGTAAACCGCTCGGAGATACTCTTCAACTGGAACAAACTCGGCAAAATGATGTGTACATCGGGGTCGCGACATCGCGGTTCGTGGAGGCCCTCGATAGCCGATTCATGGAGAACCTTTACCGGTATTTCTTGCGTAATGACGGTCTCGCGTTCTCGTGGCCCAGAAATGGGGCCCGGTCTCGATGTCGTGGTTGCCTGACGGGCTAGAGCTGCATGGTCAGAGTCTGTCATCCCTAGTGCATTGGATCCGGTAGTCCAGGATGACACGTGTATTGTCAAAGCCAAAAGAGGGACATTCCCCTTTTTGGTCAGGCGCAGTTGCGTTGATGTCGCCGCTACAGCAGAGCGAAGCGCACGGTGGAGAGCACCAACTGGCACTTCCAGGTTGATGACCCCGGCGTTGGCTTCTAGAATATAATTGGATTCTTCAAAGATGGCGTCCTGATTGATTTGATTTGATTATTATTATTATTATTATTTTTTTTTTCTCTCGTTAATGGTATTCTTATCTTACCAGGATGGATTATCAAAGGGGAACTTACCACGGGTAACTGCGCCCAGACTTGGGTGCCTTGGTCCGGGATGATGGTGAATCGAACGATTCCATCTTCCAGTCGCATCCAGCATACTTTGCCCAAGGATGAGAGTGAAGCGGTTAATTCTATAGTCCGGTTAGTGGTGGGAGAATTCCCATTGGGAGATCCACGGTGTGTGGGACTTGGAGTGACAACACAATCAGGCAACCTTGCTTTGGGAGAGGAGGGGACGAGTCAAAGGGTGACAGCAAAGGATGACAATCACATACTAGAAAAAGTTGCAGCATTCGAGAGTTGAGTGCGAAACCGCATCTTCCATTAATGGGATGATGTTATTGGCCTTGTATAAGGATCGCGTGCGTGTTTGAGTTGATCGGTCTTATCGATAAACTTGATCCAATTTACTTATCGACAATCAAATTTAACCCTTGACGCGGAGAAACCAGAAATTGATGCCTGAGGAGATTGATTTGCGCATGGACCGTACTGTATGTATGTATGTACATACATGTACGGAGTACGGAGTACTCCGCATATACATTTATTGCCGTGTACATTTAAGTATCTTTGAGGTTCTATAGTACCACGTCAACTTCCCGTGCTATAGTACTTCTTTTCTCATGATATGCCACCAAATGATAAAATGATTCAAAATACTCATTCAGTATGTACTGTACTCTGTATGTACATCCATAACATCCTGTGTACCCCTTTCAAAGGAAAATAAATGCCTGGGGTGGGACAAGCAATGTTTCAGATAAATGTAATCAGACTACAAACCGTACAGACAAGCCGTGGAATGCTGGACACGGAGGGAAGATCCCCCACTACTGTCAAAGTTTCAAGTCAGTCCTTACTTACTGTCTCAGTTTCAAATGTGTTTCCCAACACTGATAAAGTGTTTCAGCTCATGCCAGAATTTACCAATTGTTCATTATGTACTGTCCAGAGTGTTGATGTCTAGGAAAGGGATGTTGGTTGAAGATTTACTCTCACTGTCTTATTAATTACTGTTCAATAACTTCATGGTAATCGTCAAGTAGGATCAGCTGTTGTGATGATTTAATGAAGAAACCAAGTTAAGAAATGTAGATGGCCTGATGGCCTGATTATGGTTTATGGGTACAGTACATACAGTACTTCGGAGTGTTTTTTACAGACTGACAACTCACTGAGTCAAGAAATTTAATCTCCTGTACTCCGTACGGATACAGAAATGCAAGGCAAAGTTGCCTACAGCAAGGCTTCTTCCCTTGAATCTACAGTAGTACAAAGGATGTATGTATGAACAGTGTCTTCTTTCCAGTGGAACTCCATTGACTTTGATTTATTTCATTCCCTGCCATCCACAGGGGGGGGAATTTATGCAATGAGAGTTCTCCACAGATTATTGTGATGTCGCTTGATTTATACATTATGAGAGTACTCAGGGTACTATGTATGTATGTACATAGTACACAGTACATGAGTGCTACATATAACATCCGACTGTACGGAGTACTCCGTATGTTATACAGGATGCATCTCATCCACTTCGAGAGAATTGAGGGTCTTTTCAAGATCTTTCTGTGAACTTCCCAGTAATTAAGAATTTCCCCAGGCAAATGAGACTAAGATTCAGGATAAGACCGGAAATCAATAGTGGCAAATTCTAGCAATCCATATCGACGCCGTATAAATAGTAATCACGCCCCTTATGGCAGGCAGTGGGATCCACAATTTCCCTTTCGGGTCCCCCGATTGCTTAACTTCTCCTCATTCCAACTCACACTTGCCGTCGAATCATTCCTAGAAGCTACTGGTTTCTCTCTCTTTTCCTCCCTCTCTCTCTCCAGTTATCATCCCACATTCGTTTTTTCTTGGGGGGTTTTTCCAGCTGCGCCTCGTCATTCCCTCGTCTCCCCCCCTAGTCCTGCCCAACTGTGATCTATCAATCCCCATCTCCAGTGAACCTTGCAAATCCTCCGTGTTTTATCTCCCTTCTTCTCCCACATCTAGTCTTTCTTTTTTCTCACTGTGTTTAGATTCTTCATCTTTTATCTACTGATCTTGATCAACCTTTCAATCATCTTTAATTTATTTTCATTCTTTTCTCAAACTCCCCCCCCCCCACAACAATCACCTATCTGACTGGAGTCACTTGACCTACACCTCGGTATCTCCGGAACACCCCTTTAATCAACTTTCTACCTCCGCGGTCGCTTCGGAGTTCTGCAAGTTCGCGTCTCAGCATGCTTGCTTTACAGCGGTACACACTCTTTCCGATTCCAGAATCTGCTATTCCGCCGCTGTCTCCCAAATCGCGTTTCTAATTCCGTCCTGATCCGACTCGCACCTCCTGTGAGCTGTCCCGGTGGCCGTTCTCACCCGACATGGCCACCAGTTACAGTAATCCGATACCTCCACCAATCCACCCCCCAGCCATGACCCTCGCATCCCATGTCGTATCGCCGACTCCATCACCATGTCGACCAACAATCCCAAGCTACCAGACACTCGATCCATTACTCGGCAACCTATCCCCTGAATCCACCCTCGAAGCGCTTACCTCGACTGACATGGTACCAAAGAACGAACCCGCGCATGATATCCTCGCCAAGAGCATCTCACAAGTTTCTCAAGCGGAGCGAGCTCTCGGGATTCGCGCCGCGGTCGCGGCGCAGAACCTGAGTCGGTGGTATAAAGAAGTACAAACGTGGGAATGGCCGAAACGCACGGATGCTCAACTGGGCAAAGGATTCGCTCCTCCCGCTACTACGACATCCGATACTTCCGAGTCGGAACACTTGGGTAGCCTGCCCGCAGAAGTTGTCGCGGCACACGAGAAACGAATCGAGGAGATTCGGGATGGGATGGAAAGCCTAGATGTCGATGAATTGAAAGAACACGTTTTGAATGCTCACATTCCTTCGCGGTCTCGGCCATCGTCATCCAATAGCAATCTTTCCGTACCCCCTACTCTCAGCTATGTGCAATTAAGTGATTTCACCGCCGTCATTACTGCCACCATCTTACGCGCTCTCCCACTCCTCTCCCGCCTCAATAACCTTCTTTCCACGTGGGATGCTCGGTTGCTTGTCCTCCGTCAAGTGCCGGGGTTTCTGTGGAGCCTGCGCCTGGCTCAATCCGAATTGGATTCGGCCTTGGGCTTACTGAGGTCCCCTGTGCTCCCGAGCGAGCAGGATGCCTTGTATTCCAGGTCAAACTACCATGCAAAACGCGCCGCGCTGGAGGCGACAGTTCTTTCGGCGGGACGACGAATGGATCGCATGCTTGATGCGCTCGAGGGCCGAGAGGACTCGTTACCTGAGAACTGGATTGATGAATTAGAAGCCATCGAGTCTGGTTTTGGTAATTGGGTTATGGACGCCGAGAAACAGACAGTGGAAAATGAATGGCGCCGCATGATGCATGCCAATAAGGTGCAAGCGAAACGCAATGCACCCGTACCAAACCCACCAGCCCCTGTATCAGATGAACATAGAGATCCCAAAAACCTTGTTGTCCATGCCCCCGAACCATTTTCCCAAGCTCCACGTGCGCCTTTGATGGAGACTATTGATGAGGAACCTGGAAGCCCTACCGAGGCCCCGGAATCCTCTGAAACTATGCTGGATCAGTCAGCCATTGTCTCACGAACAACCGAAAGAGCTTCCTCTTATGAGCCCGATCAGACGTCCTCTGTTGATGGCACAGAAGTGAGCAACGATAACTCTGAAGCTAGTGAAAATCCACCGGAAGCGAGTACTGTAATTGAGCCTATCGTTACTCTGGAGAGAAGTACTCTCGGCACCGTGGTACGTGATGGGCCACCTCTTAGCGAGAAATCGCATAGCAAGGCACACCCAGGCCATGTCGAGCAGCCCTCCAAAGAGTCTGCATGCGTTGCCACACCCAAAGAGGTGGCTTTCGCCGACCTCAACCGGGAAGCAGTAGTTTTAACCGCATCGTCCGAAGATGTTCCGTCTAGAAAGACGGAATCTGTATGCGAACTCTGGAACCAAGCAGAAGATCCGTTCATTGTCCAAGAGGAATTGGAATTGGCAAAACAGCCATCTCTGCCGAAAGACTCTTCCGGCCATGTCTCCTCTCCTGAAGCAATTAGTTCCCCAACCAGTCCAAATTCGCAGACTGAAACTCAAAGCGTTGTAATACGGAGACCAAAGAACGTAATAGATTCGCCCGATCTGGAAGAAACGCCAGAGCCACTTGGTAGCGAAGCTTCGACGGTCTCCACCACCCCTGAATCCATGGATGAAGACCCCGGTCAACTGCAATCCACTTCGGTTCAGGATGAAGCAACGACTTCGCCTAGCGCGACTATTGAGCCTGCTTCCACCGATCTTACTGCCTCCTTGGTGATCAACCGAGCGAGCGCGCCCTCTTCTCGATCCAGCAGCCCCTCGCCAGCGGTGTCTTCTAGGCCACCCCCCTTAATGGAAAATCTTAAAGAAACCCCTGCTCCATCTCCAAGGCAACCTTTGGATAGTCCCATCAAACTGTCCAGAACCAGACCAGGACGTTCGGATCTCGAGGAAACCAGGATGCCTCGTGGTCGACGAATATCGGGCGCGTCCGCAGATTCTTCAGATTATCCATCACTTGTATCCAGCCCAGACGTTCGGGGGCTGCACACCATTTCGTCGAATGGAACCCCCAATCTTATTGAGACCCCTCCGTTATTCCAGACAGATTACCAACATTCTGGGCCCATCCCAACGAATAGTGACCATACGTTGCGGGAAGACCGCTTACTTCGCCTCGACAACGAGAAGACTCCCCCTACATCTTTACAACACAACCGAGCTCTCAGCCTTCCCCTGCAGCGGTTTATCAATGAAAGGTTACATTTGGACTATGAGGTTGAGTCGAATACTGATCTGACCAATCCCACTATCGACAAGAAAGCCGCGGATATGTCCGTAAACCCGACTTCACTTCATGACCACCATCCTCCATCGTCACAATCAAACAAACAACGCCTATCAGCTCCGCCTGACGAGGTTCGACGCACTATTGGTCGGCGCTCTGAGGTTCCTTGTGGGGAAAATATTTATTCGAGGTCCGATAACCTCTCCCGGAGACAGCCCAAGGCTTGGGGGCGTACTAAGAGCGCCTCCATGCGGAATTCACCGCATGACGCTGTACTTCCCGAACCACCTCTCAACTCAAAACACGCCCGCGTCAGGAAGCAGCTGACCGCACACCCTAGCCTTGAAAGTATTGGGGCGTATAAGTCTGCGCCTTCAACCGGTACGGCAAATGAAAAGACAAGCTCCCGGCCGTCGACCCCAGGTAACCAGATAAGAAGGCCAAAAGACCAGCTGGACGAGAAGATTAGCTCCATTCTTACTACTATCCCGGCTCGCATTCATTTGATGTCAGCTGAAGACCGCGAGCCTGATACTTCTGCAACACCCGCTTTACCCTTGAGAGCTAAAGAACGGTTTCGTTCTATATCTCCGCAAGGATCGGCGTCGCGCAGTGGCACGCCCACCCCATCACTTACCCTGACTCCTGCTGTTTCTCGTAGGAGATATTCTCATGCCCCGGAGGAAAGCTCCGTGAAGCTATATCATCTGCATCAAGGGGGAAAATCCGCGCCTACCAAGCTTTTCGTCCGTTCAGTGGGAGAACATGGTGAGCGTGTGATGGTACGTGTCGGCGGTGGATGGGCGGATTTGGCCGAATATTTGAGGGAGTATGCTATCCATCATGGGCGACGACACGTTTCAGAGACGCCTCGTGTCGAGGTTCAAGGGTTATCATCTCGCGAATCGACGCCGACCTATACACCACCTGGAAGCAAGCTGACTCGGTCTGGCAATGGGCGAAGCACGCCATCTAGACCTCAGTCTGTCATAAGCAATCGACCGTCATCTTCAATGGCTGTGCGCAAAACTAGGCGGGCTTCGAATGTGTCGGACATGACAGATCTCAGAGCCGCGAGTACCAGCGAGACATTCAATCTATCATCCTCCCCTATGTCAACCGTCTCTTCGCGCAGACGGCTTTCGACTTCTTCCAATACCTCCTTTGGTGTAGCATCAACCATTAGTGATGCTCGTTATAGTGCTATCCCACTTGGGTTGGCGGGGCCAAAGCCACGGTCCAGGTACGCCCCTATGAGCGCAGAAAGTGAAGCGTGGGTGGAAGATGTCCTTGGCCAAGCACGGAGAAGTTCCTCTCTAAGACCTTTCACATATGGCCTGTCACCTCTTGAGCAAGATCATCCTGTTGGTAGACTTCCCACTCTGCCCAAGTCCCGGAGCATCAGTGATATTGGGAAAGTCGGTTCAAGCAAGCGTGTTGTCCTCCGCGGCCTTGGCAGCCGATAGGCCAGAAACGATCGATCTATTGCTTACTTTTGATAATTCTGTCAACTTCAGCACTTTTTATTTCCTCTAACATATCACCTCTCATCTACTTTAGTCTGCTTGCACTGGTGTTTACCGTTTGTCTGGGTTCGTTCGGATCAGAGGATGGTTTCAAGAAAAGTATCAGGTATTTGCATTGTCGGGGTTTCTTCTTCTTTTCTTTTTGGCATTTCTCAAAGGAATTTCTTTGGATTCGGTTTCCTTTGCGCCTTTTACCTTTCTTTTTGACAGGCATATTAGACGGATGTCATTCATCTTGGTCCATTTGCATCCAAGCAAGCGTTCGGCTTCCTGTTTGTATTCTTGTCTATCGATTGATTACAATGCTTTTCCATATTATCTAGATACCCTACCGTTCCTACCTTCTTCTGTGGCCGCTTTTTATGTTTATATGTTAGAGGAGTACATAGGGGTTTCAAGAATCTATTGAACATTAAGGACCGTAACTCGTTCATCAGTCTTCCTATATGCTAAGGCTTGCCCATGATATTCGAATCCTTCCAAGTTGAGATTGTTCACGTCTACTAAATCGAACTAATTTCGTGAGACTATGACGATGTCGCAAAAGAACATGCTGATACAAACGCCGCGAATCCGAACCAACCACAGCTATCTAACAATAATCCGGAATCATAAACCTGAGCCAAGAGGGGACACTGCGAGTGAAAAAAAAAAAGAAGAAAGAAAGAAATAAGTCTTTGTGCAGGAGAGAGCATACCGAGACATCCATCGTAAACGAACATGAAAATGAACGCATAATCCACCCATAAAAGTTCACATTGCATATAGGACAACAAGCAGGTTTACGATGAATCTTGCACGGGGTCGCGCCGTTCAGAGGGTTGTCGTCTCCAGGGGATTTCTTTACTGAAGAGGGCTCTCAACTCGGGAGAGATGACTGTGGGTTCGCTGTTGTCGCCTTGTGGCGCACTCGGTCCGGAGCTGATGCCGCTGCTGAATGCGGTATTTGATGGTCTTTGTGGCGATGGGCCTCCATTTGTATCAGGCAGGGACTGGGTGGGTTTTCGGTGGAGAGTTGAGGGGGTGGGAAAGTTGTTTTTCTTATCTATTGCTTGAACGGCTCGTTCGAAGCGACGGAATAGGGACTCGGCGCGGGTGAGAATCGGGACGAGTTCCATGGTATTGGAGAGTTCATTGACTATCAACATTGGCTTAGTGGGGACCAAACTGGTCAGAAGGGGGGGTTTCTCACTGTATTTCAAGACTTCGTCGAAATGTTTCAAGTGATCCATGATGACGTCTCGATGCTTCTCTAGGATTGCCAGAGCAATGAATAAGTGGAAGCTGCTGGAAAGAAAGTCGGTCCACAGTGTCTCCCAAAGACGTAAAACGTCCACCCATTCGAATTCACGCTTGTACCAAACTAGGAGCATACGGAAGAAGAAGAAAAAGTTCGTGCTGTCGGCAGACTGGAGGTGAAGGTAGAGCTGAGGATCCATGAGTTGTACAAGATGATCCAAAGTCAGAAGCTGCGCACGCATGCCCGACTGGTCGCGAAGGAAGTTGCGTTCCTGTTATATCAGTCATTAGCCGGGAAGTGCTAATGGTAAACGGGTATAAGCAGTACCATTCGGTCCATGAAGCCTACAAACGCCCAGAATGCAACTGCATCATCCTGCATGACCGCATATATTGGAGCTAAAAGGTCACTCATTCCTTGGACATAGCCCAGGTCAGGATTGTGTTCGTTATACGTCAGCAGCATGTCTTTCATCTGTTCTAAATGCACATTCGTCCCTGTATCTGCAAATGGTGAGTCGGGATCTGGATGAGGGATATCCTCCCCTGCAAAAAGAGGTATCGTGCGGTCTGTCCGATGAACGTCCTTCTCTGCAAATGGTTGGGATCAGTTAGCGACGGAGACGGCGTAACAGAGCGCAGACAAGACCTACCGATGCGGTTTTTCTGTTCTTTCCACCACTCATACTGCTCCTCGGTGGAATTCCCCTCAACCATTCTCTCCCACCAGGCCCCTTTTAGGCGAATGTACTCATCTCGTTTGGAGTTCATCAAAGCTTGACGTTCGTCACGGGTGCTGTCCCATGGATATACACCGAGAAGGAAGAGCCAAGCTATCTTCCTGACCCCGTCGTTCGGGTCTAGACCCCCATGGAATACTCTCTCTTTCACTTCTTCAACAGTAACCTGCAATCTCCCCATAATTGGATCAAAGAATCCTTCCCATTCGTTCAAAGTCATTGTCTTGCGTCGTTCATGGATGGACATGGTTCCTGTTTCGAGCTCCAGAATTTCAAAATCGCCCACCGAGCTATTCTCCATCTCGAGGACGTCCCGTGCAGTCCATATCCGTTGGTTTCGCTCGCGTTCACTCTGCTCAGATATACTCATCGCCCATCGAGCAAGATACAGCCTGGCACTATCAAACTCATCCTGCAAGGTTTGGATCTCCGGGGTCTTCATCAGCCGACGGACTTGTGGAGGTATTCGAGGGTTTTCGGCGATCTCATTCGCTGTCCGCCTCGTGAACGTCGTGATCTTGCTCAGCTGTTCAAGAACCTTCCATCTAGTCTCCTTGATCGCTTTCATGAAAGGGTCCATTCCTGCGTCCCGCTGTCCGCTGCTACTTTGGGGGGACGGGCCAGTGGCTTGGTCCTGGGCTTTTGTTACTGTTCCATCGGCCGTCAACGGCCGTCCAAATGATACACGATCTTCTTCGGATGGGTTGATCAGGTATACGCTGTTATCAACAGCAGAGCGTTGCACCTCCGCATACTTTCGAAGCCATCTTAAAACCTCATCGCCACCCCAGAAAAGGCTGCCATCCTCGCCAAAGGGGTCAAACATTTCCTGGGTCCTCTTCCTTTTCTGTAGGATGGTTGATTCGCATTCGCTATCGTGGAAGAAGAGTGCGGGAAAGCTATCACCTGCACGGGTATTGATCACAAGGCTTCCAAACCACCAACCGATGCTTGGAGGTCGGACAAGCAACGAGTAGATCTCTGAGAGAGGTATGGCAAAGGCATAGAGCCCTATCGGATCTTTATAGGTTGTGGTTGTTGGTAGAGGAGGCACGAGGTATTTCTGTCGTGGGGGCGAGGAGTCGCCCGCAAGGTCAACCTTCACGTAAGTGCTGTAGGCGTCACCTAGGGAGGATTCCGGAACCCAGGCAAGGAGGTATGATGAGAGATCGGGATTTTTTGAAGATTTGGCTGATGCGATCGTATTTGACGCATCAGAGGCCGGCTTTTGTTGAATGAGAGCTATAAACCCGGGAATATTGTCTTTGGAGGAAGGGGTGGGATGCACGTAGACCTGCGATGCTCGGTATAGATCGGAACCGTCAGCCATGAATTGAGATTTGAGTAGGAGGTCCCCAGTCCGCTAACCTTGCTTTTTGAAAACAGCAATTTCACTCCTTTCCGCGTTGTTGAATGTGAGATGGTGTTATAATCGCCCTCCTCGTCATCGCTGACATCGTAGTAAGAAGCCGTCGGCGACGGCGGCGACGGCGGAGGCGTGTACTGGACTCTCTTGCCTGTCATCTTTCTTTCTTTCTTTCTTTCTTTTTTTTCCCTTCCGTCTTTAATTCAATACAGGGAATTGGTGGAGGGTTTATGTGTATCAGTTGATTCACTTAAGAAAGATTGTTCATCCTTATGGTTAATAAATAGTACTTTCGTTCATCAATGAATGAATGAATGTATTGCGGGGCGGAAGAAAAGAACGAAATAAAAGAGGTTAAAAAGAGATCCACCTGATCAGATCAGTGATGTGATTGCATGTGATTAGATTAAATCAACCAACGTGATATCAACCAAGTCAAAAGTCATCAACTTCGGTACCGTTTTCATTTCTTTTCATATCTATTGCTTAAGGAAAATACCAAGAAAGAAGAGAAGAAGTTGAACGAGAGAAATACTATAAATGTGTGGCTGATTTCCCACTTGAATAGTACTCTTACTAATACTTTGTTCAGCATCGCCACAATCAAATGATGTAATGATGGTTGCCTGGCAATAACCAAGAAGATAACTTATTACTAAATTAAGCTATCCTGTGGGATCCTTCGGATGAACCACTAAATGAATTAAGACTCCTAAGATTAGTATCAACTGCCAATGCTCAAAGTAAGGGTTCGGCGCGGCTCAGACGGGGATCCTAAATATAAGCACTGTAAGTACTTCAACTTCTAGGAGTACAGCACATAATAAAATCACTGTCGTGGACCCCGGGATCTCATAGCCCTTTCAGGAAACGATATGCCGGTCCAATTGAACAGCGTGACGTTAATCTATGCCATCTATTAATGCGGATCTCTCATTCATGTTTTTATAGTAGGAGTAGTATACTAAGTATATATGGGAGTAGATTCTGTTGTAGAACTTGAAAGACTCCCATGATCGTCTTTCGGTGCTTCAACT
Organism: Aspergillus coremiiformis; assembly: GCA_009193565.1. Lineage (NCBI taxonomy): Eukaryota > Fungi > Ascomycota > Eurotiomycetes > Eurotiales > Aspergillaceae > Aspergillus > Aspergillus coremiiformis. Next base: position 28,418 of record ML739065.1, on the reverse strand, counting down.
TTCAAGAACGGCAGAAGTTACCCTTCTTACATGTATGACAATGCCTGAGCTTGCAAGTACATTACCAGCTTCCTGGTATTGCAGCCTTCCACTCTATCAACTTGAGCGAAGAGCTGTTTTCATCAAGGTATCTTTACCGTTACTGAGCAAGTCACAATGGGCAAGTTGACTGAGATACCGTACATCCCTAGTCGTGGTATCTTCTTGGACCTGTGACGAAGTTCCAGAATGTCGGGGAAAAGTTCGAATATGAAATCGCACAGCAGCCAGTCTTAGCGTTTCGAACCTCTGGCGATTCTCCGTTGCCTGAGCCCGGCGAGTTCCAGGTGATCTGTTCGAAAACAGTGCGTTTTGAAGTCCCTTGCGTTGAGTTGACGGGCCATTCCAGGCAACATCGGTAACTTCCTTACTCTGACTATGCGACAGGAAAAGCCGCTACGCCATCATATCACTCCCACTGGCCTCATCTTTACTACCCTCTCAGACGAAGCGCCCAGCTTTCATGAGTATTTTCCGGACTTAGAGCCATTACTACAGAAGGTGGACTTCACCAGACTACCCTACAGACGCAGTATCAAATATGAAGGCCGATTCAACTGGAAGACAATGTAATTCCCCATCCTGGCGGATAAAATATTGTTTGAACCAGTTCTGATTTCGCACAACCCCAGGATCGACGGTTATCAAGAATGTCTTCATTGCCAGTACACCCATCCATCGTTCTCCGTCTACTATCCTCCGACGTTCTATACCGTCCATAACCATCAGAACTTTTCGCAGCACATTGCAGATCCTAAAAAGCCAGATGATGGAATTTTCCTCTATTTCTTCCCGAATTGCGTCCTGAATGTGTACGGTGGAGGAATGTCTTCATTTCGAGTTTGTCCAACCGAAGATCCAAATGTTACCCGGATGGAATTCGACTACTACCACATAGAGTTTGGCGAGAAGTTTGAAGAATACTTCAAATTCGTCCGCCAGGTAGCTATGGAAGACTATGAGCTCTGCGAAAAAGCCCAGTATAATCTTGGAAAGGGGGTATATAGTGAAGGAATTCTGAATCCAGAGAAAGAGAACGGAGTCTCCTGTAAGTACGAAGCACTCTAAGTCTCTAATCGCACGGCTAACACCCGCAAGTCTATCAGGCCCGAGTGTTTGAATTGGTGTGCCAACAACATGCTGCTGATCAGTTAGCGGGAGAAGGTGTCACTTCAGGTTTGGAAGATCAAGACAAGGGACTGGAGAGAATTGCGGGTGTTGCATGATAGTGCAAGAGGGACCCGTTCTGGGAGTTCATCAGTTGTTTTCAATAACTCGGACTATCCTTCCATTACCAAAGTTAAAGCTCAATAGTGTGTGTGTGTATGTGATCTATTCGTGACTGTAGAAATCCAGACAGCTTAGAGTGCTTGTACTAAATATTCATACACTGTTCACCACAAAACCCCGCATATATAAGTAACCAGGTGCCACTGGAAGATTCAACCTAATTTAGCAAACATATGAGCGGTCCACGCTATTTGTCGGCTGATCTCGGAGAATTGGTCATTAGATACTCTGCAATGATGTGGAGGTGAAGACATTGAGAGCTTACTTCTGCAGGTTCCATTTATTCTCAAGTATAACCCCTTTATCCCTGCCATAAACTCGCTAAAATGATCATGCTTGGCGCCAAACGAAGGGTTAAGTAGAGTAGATATGTTGTCTGAGTTTCCCTAACCAGGTCTGGGGTCAAATTATCACAGGAAATTTACATCAAACAGAAGTCATTATTCAATCAATCAAACTGACATTGTCATGGAAGCTGTCATCTTCTCTGCCGCCCCCACATTACTCGCACTGCTGGCCGGGATAGGTTTTCTATATCGTTTCGGGTTACAGCTATTGGATGCAAAGAAATCCGAGACAATCCCAGAACTCGCGGAAGATGACAGTTGTGGTGTTCTGAAGGAGTCAAATTTCCCAGCGGGGTGGTGGGGAAGCAAAGAAGTCTTCGAACTTGAAAGGCGTGCGCTATTTAGTAAGGTAGGCTGGCTGTACTATTCATTTGTTGCGCTAGAAGATGATTTATCTAACCTAACAACTAGGCATGGCTTTGCCTTTCCCATCGCAGTCGCTTTACGAAGGCTGGTGACTATCAGTCCTACGAAGTGGCTGGGTTTCCCATTTTCCTGATTCTAGGAAAAGATGGCAAAGTCAAGGCTTTTCACAATGTCTGCCGCCATAGAGCATACACAGTCACCAAGAAACAGGACGGGTCTTCTACGGTCCTCGGTTGTCGATATCATGGCTGGAGTTATAACACCTACGGCGAGCTTACCAAAGCGCCTCATTTCGATGAACTTCCAGGGTTTGACAGATCACAGAATGGTTTGTTTGACATCCATACCGTTACGGATGCAGCTGGGCTTGTCTTTGTTAACCTCGAAGCTAGTCCAACTGTTTCGTGGGTTGACACAGGCCTTCTAGATAGCTTTCTGAGAAAGAGTAAACTGAACCCGCAGTCAATATGGATCGCTGGACAAACGGTCGTGGCGAATTTCAACTGGAAAATGGCTCGTGAGTTGATTCCTTACCCCTTGTGTTTGATCTGCTGTCTGACTTCCCAACAGTCGGATCGAAGAATTTGATCGACTCCAGCGAACTAGAAAACACAATTCGACAGAAGAGATCTATATCTTGGCAAACCACTGGCGCCTTTAACCTCTTTCAGATGAAATCAGAGCACTTTTCGGTCTTTCCGTTCACCTCTTTCCACTCCATTGGGAGGACCGGATGGTGGTGGGCCCTGAGCTTCCTCCCAGCTTCTGAGCAGAAGACGGCACTCCGATGCGACTTATACTGTTCCACGGACGGTAGCTCCCGTTCCCAGGAGGTGGCAGATAAATTGTTCGTTCTGTTGAAAGAGAGAGTGCGGAAATTGGAAACAGAGTATCAAGAGTATGTCTCAGTCGGCAACATCGGTAAATGTGAACTGACTGACAACTGAGCATTTAGGTCATCTGTCTCCGTGCCATCAATTTTTTGTTCCGATAATTTAGGTAAGTTCCTTTTCTCTCTCTTCTCGTTTTTACTTTGTTTCTATTTCTTTTCGGCATTTTGTTTTTCAACGAATGTCCTAAAAAATCCCCGCATGGATAGAGAAGGAAAAGGAAATCCTCGATTGTCTGGAAGACCATATCAGACTGGAAAAATCCCAAGGGACCGAAGTGTTCCCGGCGATGAGAAAGCCAAGGGAGAGTCCTAGATTTCGGCAAGCTGAACAACGTCGGTAACCCCAAGTGTTATAGGCGTGATGGAAATGGGCATGCTAATGATTTGTCGCAGTCTGCAAAGAACTCCACTGTAAGAGCCAGTTGAAGCATCTTGCATGGTAAACTCGCAAAGGGTTTTCCAAGTTCACTTTCTTTTTTTTTTTTTTCTCTGTCTTTCTTTCCTTTTGTCCCCTGACCTTTCTAAACAACTCTATTGCTTTCCTGTTGATTCTTAGGGAATGAGTGAGGGAGATCTTGGCACGGTTGTTGCAATCTGGCCATAGATAATTTCACCGTTCAAGAGATCAATACTGAGTCCGTACTCCGTATGGATTCCACCTCCACATCCCCACATTGTCAGTGCATTTTAATTTCCCATGTTCCATAATACTATCAATACTACGGAGTAATTTCTATGGAAATCCTTTAAATGGCCCATAGATCTAGTAGTATGCTTACTAGTTACATATTCTTTTATATAGTGATTTTTCTACTATTTATATATAGATTTAGAGTTCTTGACCACAAGTACGACGTATGTACTCCGTACTCTTGTATCGTATACTAAAATCTAAGTAGTACTAAATTCGGAACCGGACTAAGTCGATAATCCGTGACCTCAGTTTAAAACCACGCAGGAATACCATTTCGGGCCCTGGAGGATTCACCATTTAATCCTTCGGCTTTCTCCTCAGGGGTTTTGACCAGAACATCCGGATTACTGTCGTCCATACTATCGAGCCAATTAGGGGGAAAAATAGGGGTAAGGTTATGTTTTGCATCCATTTTGGCAAATCCTGGGCAATTCCAAGGTTGAGGTACCGCGGGTAGTACTTAGTCGGGTACCTCACTCACTACTACTACATTTTATCCTAGTAGTTAAGGAAAACAAAGAGGAAACGGTTGAATTTAGGGAACGAGTGAAGAGGCTAACGTTAATGTAATTATGGGCAGTTGGGCTTTGACTAGAGTGTATAACTGAACGTCCAGCATTATGGCACTCCCTCCCATAGTGAAGGCCACTCTACAGGCTGCCTTGATTAATGCTGGGTCAAATGTACTGGCGCAGACGATTCAGTCATATAGAGATGAGGTAAGTTGTATCACTTGGATGCATGATTGCCAATGTAACCTGGAGACGGGTCAGAGGGGAGTCATGCGCCCTCGTCAAAATGATCATGAAGGTGGGTAAGAAGTGGTGCTGACAGGCTATCTTGCTCATCGGCGCGATGGTCGGAGTGATGAATGTGCAGTGAGCGATGCATCAGCACTCACTTCCATCCTGGTCGTCGAAAAGCTTCGATTTTATATAGAAACCGTTCGAACTTGATCTTCAAACGCTATTTCAATTCACAACCTGTGCTTTTGTGATGTCCCCCATGACCTTTTTGTGGTTGGAAGGTCTGGAATCGGTGCTGCCTGGCTATGCCGAGAAGCCCGCCACCAAACCCAAGACCGAAAAGGGGGACCGTCGGAAACAAAAGAAGTTAAATGTGAAGAACACGGTGGCAAAGATCGTAATCGATCAAATTGTCGGTGGCGCCTGGGCTACTGTCCTTTTCAGTCTGACCATGGGACTGTTGCGGGGGGAGGAGTCCGGTGTGATTGTGGACCAGATCCGTACGGTGCGTGTCTATGAAGATATCTAATGGCCTTTCCGAGTCCTTCCTCGACCCCGACCCCCTGGTACGCTGACTTACTGGGTATAGGATTTCTGGCCCCTCCTGATCGCAGGGTTCAAGCTCTGGCCGTTTGTTTCAATCCTGAATTTTACTGTGGTGCCGGCGGATCAGAGATTGTTGGTTGGTAGTGTCTTCGGGGTGGTTTGGGCTGTTTACTTGAGCTTGATGTCTGGGTGATTGCGCGGCCCTGGGGCACTGGTTGTGAGATTTGAGACCTTGCCGGATCGAACAATGGCTGGCAAAAGATGGTCAGAAAATGACCATGTGGGTGGAACCCTTTTACATTAAACAAGATTAAGAATTGGGATAGGAAATCAATATGCGAGTTAGAAGGGAGTAGAACGGCAGTGGCCCTTGATCAAAACACCGCATTGAATCCACCGAAATTAAAAGTAGAATTCACTAGGTTCAAGTAAAATACTACACTTTTGCCCCATACAGAGTGAACCGTCCAGTAAGACATTGAGCAAAGAACATGTCTCTGGAGAAATTCCCAGAAAATGAAAAAAAAAAAAAAAAAAAAAAAAAAAAAAAAAAAAAAAAAAAAAAGGCAAGAGAGTAAGTTTGTACTATCAAGACCAAGAGTTGAGTTCCAATCGAACCCCACATGAAACCTACATACTGCGTACATACTAATCTCCCCTTTCTATAGAACGAGCCCTAACTGATATTATTAGGACCCCTTCTGCTGTACTACGGAGTACATGATATGTATGTATCTTTAAACACATGCCGAGGCGGGTATTAACTCCCGAATTAGCCTGCGAAACAGTCTCCAACTGAACTGAATTCATCAAGATAATCATATTGGGGTGCCACCAATCTTACTGGGTGTACAGTACATTGGAAACGGAACGTGTGGCCAATCCACCAGACAAAGAACGACTTCGGCTGACCTGATCGGCTGGTGGAGTACATGCCCTCTAGTCTTAGTATAAGACTTATCTGCTATAAGAAGATGGGGCATTGGAGTGTTGCCCACAACCGTAACTCAAATGATCTTGTCGAGGAGTCGGTCAGATCTCGATGGCAGCAGTGTACGGAGTAGAGTAGATTATGGACGATGTACTGTCATTCCAGATGAAGTTACTGTACCGAAGAAGCAGTCTTTTGGACATTGAAATGAAGGGAACGGGGATCAAAATGGAAATTCCCTTTCATGCGACTTGAAAGATCATTGGGAGTTGGAGGTGAAGAACAATGGGGGAAGAAGCCACGGTCCATAATAATCGGGTAGAATTATCTACATCTAGACTTGCATGCATACTCTACTATAGTAATTACTCGTAGTTATCAGAATGAGGTACGGAGTAGTAGCAGCAAAATTACTATTTACAGAAACAATGCACACCTACTACGGAGTAGGTAGATTATGTACTCCATTGACTTAGGATCACGATGTGCATACTGTACCTCCAGCTACGATGATAAGTAAGATGCAAACTGGTATGTCATTGAACGATGGCAATTGTATTATTATACTACGGAGAGGAAAATAAATTGGGAGAAAATTTGCTCGACTTTTTTTTTAAAACTATCTACTCCTATACTACTATGGAACAAAGAGAAAAGAGTAGTAGTTTTTGATAACTTTTTATATTTTTACTTCGTACTTTCGAGTTCCCTGTACTGTACTGTATTGTAAATTGCCGTGTCACTCCCACTCAACCCGTGACCCTCCAAAAAGAAATCTTTCGTACAACTAATTTTTAGTTGAGTTTCCCCCCGAACGGTATGGGCGTAAGTTAGCCCAGCAGTCATTCCAAGGGACATTCATCATGGCATGTCTTTCTCTGCAGCATCCAACAGAGAGTTTGCGTCTATTACCACCTGTGGGCCACGGGGCAAAGATAATAATAATAATAAAAAAAAAAAGAACAAAAAAAGAACTCAGAGACAACTCCCTCCCCCCCACCCCAAAGATAAGATGATGGAGCGTACTGTACAATATAAGATCACATCATCTCATCTTTCCCTGCTCTTCTACGGACTCGAGTACATCGTTACTCCAACCCGAGGGTGACTTTTTGTCCCTTTCCTCAATGAGCTGACTGGTTAGTTTGCTTGACTCCTGAGCAACCGATCCTTTCACGGGCAGGGCCATGCTAACCCAATCCCAGCAATTGGTCTCAGCTGTTCTTTGTCTTCGTCTGTCACAACGTTCTTCATGGTCAATTAGCTATTGAGGCCCCGACAAAGAACGGGTAAGCGTGTGATTACCTGCATTGCATTATCTCCGTTCACTTTGCGTACCCATCTTTGACCCTGGTCGTTTTGTGGGCATCAATTTCCGGCTTTCATGTTGAGTGATTGAACATAGAGGGGAACCTCAGAGAAGGGTTTACCACCGTTGTGACGCCGGTAGGACTAGAACTGGTGAAAGTGAGATTATTGAAGACGACAAAGACAATCTCTCATTGCCAAACGAAGGCCAGTTTACTGGATGGGAAAAAGCCCCGGACCCGGGTTTGTTGGATCCCACCATTGCTATAGCAGATACGCCAAGTTGTTTTAAGGAGGAAAAGGCAACCTGATATCTACACAGCCTTTCTCTGGCTATTATAAACCTCCCCCACGATGGGCATACTAAGCTCTCAGGCTGGTCTTTCTTCGTCCGCTCCTGGGTCGTACAGGACCCCGCTGGCAGCAAAACGCGAGGCTCTAGTGGAGGGCTATGCAAGTAACGTATGCTGGTTTGATGGGGAGGAGGATTTCAATAGCGAAGAAGAATCGATTTCGCCCGTATCGGATGAGAGCTCCTTTAAGTCAGGAACCCACTGGACTCGATTTTTCCCCGAATTATCGTCGCATTTTTCGCTCGTATCTCCTGTCAGCACTATCACTCCAGCGACATCCGTGTCTTCCTCCGAAACACAGCCCTTCAATGACCCTGGGCGCCACGCCTCAGGCAAGGTAGGACAGAAAGTTGGCTGTACATCGTCAAACCAACTTGACAGGACCTCTTCGTGCTACAGTCGAAGATCCTCGGTAGCAAGCCACAACTCCGAATCACCAGGGTCCACCTCTGCGGCGGCTACTACTACATCCTCGATAGCCCCCCCCATCGATGCAGGCGTTTTCGACGACCCTGCGCCTATACGGCGAGCCCCCTCTCGTTCCGTAATTAAAAAACTCTCTGCTGCTGAGTTAAGAGATAAGCCTCTCCCACGTGAGCCTGCCATTCGATTGACCCCGCTCTCTATCCGCCGTCGGAAACCGTCCCAAATACCTGGATCTGCGTCCGGTGACTGTTACATTTCTGCAACGGTGGAGCATCATACTATCGGACGGTCAAAGCTCATAGTAGCGACGGAGGACCTGGAGAACACTCTAGCTGGGCTTACAGCATATCCGGATTCCCCTACAGTTCCTTTACATATACTTAACGCACCATTGCAGATCAGTAGAGGCAAGATGGACATGATTCCTTCGCGTCCAGCACCTCAACCTCCAGTCGACAGACGGCAAAAGCGGAAAGCCGAGGCGCGTGAAGACGGAAAGCCCAGAAGGAAGAACAAGGGGCCTTTCAATTTCAATTTGTCGGGGTTCAGCAGAAAATACAACCATCTACATTCCCGGTCGTTTAGCAGCCCGAATATGAGATTGGAAGCGGAGACTTCGACTACTCATGCTCCAGACGGATCCGACCCAAAGAACCGTAGGAGCAAGGATGACATGGCGGGTCTTCTTAGGTTTCCAAGCTCCAGTCAGATGCAGGAGCCTCTGTCCACGTCGATTGAAAGGGAGCTGCGCTTACAGCTGCCGCGTCTGCAGATAAAGGAGACCAACTCTGTCCGTCAGGGAAATCAGGGAGAAAAGGCCACTGCAGAAATTATACCAAAGGAGAGTGTTCAACGTCCTGAGGAGACTACGGCCCCATCCCCGGAGCGAAGACAAGATCACAACATCTTCCCCGAACAGAGCTTTGTTTCTGCTATCAAAACACAGGTTCCCTCTTTTGGCAATGTTTCTCACCAAATGCAGATGGTGAATCCCCCCGAGGTGATCTATGAGCTCGAAGGTGGCCTTCCTGAACCCCAAAGCAAACCTCCTAGCCTAGATTACCAGATTGTCATACAGATGCCTGTCAGCTTGCCCGACAAGGTTGTTCTCTCGTTGCTGCATGGAGTGTGCTCACTCGATGACCTTTTTAGTTTTGCAATTATCACCAAGCAGTTCTATCGTGTTTTCAAAGAGCATGAATTGGAACTTATCAAAAGTGCCGTCTTCGCAATGTCCCCTCCAGCATGGGAGCTGCGCGAAATGAGTCCTCCGTGGAACACAGAATGGCAGATCCTGGTGGACCCTGACACCCCGGTTCCGGAATATACCCCCTCTCTTTATCTTCAACGCTATGCGCAAGATATCTACACACTTGCTCAACTCAAGTTGCTCATTTTAACCCGATGTGAGACTTTCCTGCGCCCCGAGACGATCCGCGGCCTTTCAGGCAAAGACGATGTCCGTGCCGCGGAGATTGATGAGGCCTTTTGGAGAATTTGGACGTTTTGTCGGATTTTCGGTTGTGGGAAGAGCAGAGAGGGTGATGTTATTGGCCAAGTAGACTGGTTGAATGGGGGTGCCATGGCCGTAAGTGACCACAAACATGGGGCAGCGGCCTCAGTCACCGAGCCATTTGGCATGCATAACGTTTTGTTCGAACCTCCAACAGGGTTTGGGCGTGGTAACAGAAGCGGGCTATCAAACGATGAACTGTATAATATGACAGAGATATGGACCTGCCTGGGTGTGCTGCTTCAACCACTTCATGTGAGGTGCAAGGAAGCTCATGAAGCCGGCATATTTGCAGGCCACCAAGTGGCGGAACACGACAATGCTAGGGCAGAGGCTGTGTTAGGTCAGTTACATCTTCCCTCTGTCCTGTCTGTTTCCCCTCCCCCAGGCTAATACTTGAAACAGAAGAATGGACTTCCTATGTTCTCACGCTTGGGCCTTCGGCAGTCCTGAATATGGCCTCGACTGGCCCCGGTGGCTGTGGGGCAACCTTCAGACGAGCTCAGTCCATCGGTTTGGCCAAGTGGGAATATTCCGATTCTGGTACTAGCCGCTCATCCTTCCTCAAGGAGGCAGTTTCAAAAGCCTATAAGCCACAGTGTGACAGTCCGCGCCCGGGGGCTTCCCAAATGCGAGAAGGCAGTTCCCAGTCTTCCGGCAACACCCTTTCCCCATCAACGTGCAATTCAAAGGGGATCCAGCTTCAACTTGAGAATCATCGTCGGAGACAGGCGGCCTACGCTGAGCAGCTGCGTAACCAACGGAGACTGCCACAGCAAGCACGCTGTTTCTCATTTTCAGACGAACGACCCATCTCAAAATATTCATTCATCATGAGCCGCCTCGAAGGCCTCCCTTACGAGCAACGTCCGCCGCTGCCTTCACCGGCCGCGATGGCATCTTATGTTGCCCATTGTGCTCCATCGGCCACTCATTACTTATCCAAATCTCGACCGCCGCTTCCTATCTACCAATCCCAGGTCCGTGATCCTGTGGACCAGGCTATGGACATGATGGTCCGGGAGCTTGGATTCAAAGAACAGGACGCCAAATGGGCATTGAAGATCACGGATACCGGAGAAGGGATCAATGCGAATGCCGCAGTATCTCTTCTTCTAAGGGAGCACCAGAACTTCCAACGCAACAACGTCGTCTCCACGCGAGCATATCGCAGTAACAGCCTCTTATCCTCAGTCATCAGCAGCCCTGAATCCATGAATTCTGTCTGGCGATGGGCCTGAAAGCCATACACGATACGCGACAGAAGCGCATCTCGCTTATACACTCCTTCAATCTTCCTCTTCCTATTTCCTTGAGTTTAGAACACTTTCACATCTAAGACTACTTTACACCCCTTTCAAAAGCACAGGCACCGTGCGCCCTTTGTGATTCTGAACCATTTGCTCATACGCATATCTCTTCAGCTTGAGCCTTCATGTTATACCACATTTTGATACCCACCATGTACGATCCTTTCTTGTGTTTCTATGTTGTACAATAGGTGCTCGAAGATAATTTTGATAAATTATGTTTCAGCAGCATTTTCACATCTTGAACATTACAAATAGAGTATTTTCATAACTCATCCGAAGATACATTCTGATGATCCACAATTACTAAGAGACATAAATCATGACAGTGATAGCGTATCAACCAAATTACCACATTTGCCCTTTAAAAATTAGTACCTAGCTCGTGTCCCCCCAAACAAACAAGGAAAGCAACTAGAACGCAACCGCAGAGGTAAGACCGTCCAGCTCCCGTTTGTAATTCCGGTGCTGACTGATCTGATAGAAGAAAGTCCCAATGAAATTCTTAGCGTCCTTGACAATCTGCACGCCCTCCTTGAAGCTCTCAGGCTTCTGGATCTTCCCAGCCGTGACAACGCCATACCACTCCACAGGTTGAGGGTCATCCGATGTAGCGACCTTCACATCAACTGCAGGACCCAGTGCCTCCTTAATGAAAGCTGCCGCTTCACCGGTAGCCCCCAGAGCCTTGAGGTGGCCGAATGTCTCGATGAGCCAGTAGCGGATCTGGCCATTGCTCTTGAGGTTCTCGATATGCGGACCGCCGGGGATGAAGGTAGCGTCAAACATGGTCGAGCGCTGTCCGTCATACTGGTGGTCGGGGACCACGCCCCCGGATGACGACTTTGATTCGCCGTCGGCGTAGATCGGCGACCGCTTGGTGCCGATTACGAATGGCAATGCCCCCGCTGCCGCGACGGCACCCTTGAGTCCGTTGAAAGCGATGGGATCGTACCCGTCGCCGATGATTATGGCGATCCGGCGAGTGGCAATGGTCGGCTGCTTTCCGGGGAATTCGGTCTGCGATAGACCCTTGCTGTGTTTTCCGTGGTTCGGGCGGAGCGCCTTGTCTGGGACCGGGGCGCCAACGAGCTCGGCGACTTCCTGAGCGAGTTTCAGGTCAATTTCGGCGAGACGGTGGCCTGCGAGACGTTCGTAGACGGTGGGGTCGTCGCAATGGTCCAGTTCGAAAGCGAGGGCCTTCTTCACGTGCATCTTTTCGTGTTCCGAGAGGGAGTTATAGAAGAGCTGGGCCTGGTTATGATGCTCGCGGAACTTGGGGCTTAGTCCGCGCTTCTTTAGACCAGTCAGCTTCTCGGGGTAGGATACAAAGCCACCCTGTTCGGCGGATGCTGGTGGTCCGGCCTCAAACCGGTTGGGCCAGTAGTTGACGGTGCCCTGCGTGATGCGGTGGCGTTTCGCGCCATCGCGGTTGTGGTTCAGGACGGGGCAGACGGGACGGTTGATGGGGATTTCTTCCCAGTTGATGCCCAGCCGACTGATCTGGGTATCGAAGTAGGAGAAGTTACGACCTTGGAGGAGAGGGTCGTCACTGAAATCAATGCCGGGAACGATGTGACTGGTGCAGAATGCAACTTGTTCGGTTTGGGGGAAGAATTCGTCGACGTTCCGGTTGAGTTCCAGTTCGCCGATCACACGCAGGGGCACAAGCTCTTCGGGCCAGATCTTAGTCGCATCAAAGATATCGAACTCGAAATCATCCTGTTTCTCCTCGGGAATGACCTGGATGGCGAAGTCCCACTTCGGGTACGCCTTGTTATCAATGGCTTCCATGAGGTCCTTGCGATGGAAATCCGGGTCCTGGCCTGCCAACTTCAGGGCCTCGTCCCAAACAAAGGAGTGCACTCCCAGGTGGGGGATGAAATGGAACTTGACAAGATGACGCTTTCCTTCGTTATTGATCAGACTATATGTGTTAACTCCGAAGCCTTGCATCATCCGGAACGATCGAGGAATACCCCGATCAGACATGGCCCACATGAACATGTGGGTAGCTTCCGGGTGGAGGTAGACAAAGTCCCAGAAGTTGTTATGGGCCGTCTGGCCCTGAGGCACTTCATTATGCGGCTCGGGCTTGACAGCATGGACTTTGATATACGCCCCGTTAGCTCTCTCGCCGTGTACTCCGTGAGAATGAAATCCATACCGAAATCCGGGAATTTGACGGCATCTTGGATGAAGAAGACGGGAATATTGTTCCCTACAAGATCCCAGTTTCCTTCATCCGTGTAGAATTTGACTGCAAATCCACGAACATCACGGACAGTGTCGGCGCTTCCTTTGCTGCCCTGAACGGTGGAGAAACGAAGAAACACCGGGGTATTCCGTGAGGTATCGTTCAAGATCCCGGCATAAGATACATCTTCGACGCTCTCATGAAGCTTGAAATTTCCAAATGCCGCGGTGCCACGCGCATGGACGACCCTCTCCGGAATGCGCTCATGATCGAAGCGATGTATCTGGACTTGGGGGTCAGCCAATCCCAAGACAAGATTTGTTTTTGGTTGATACTGATCAGGGGAGTGCTACTTTCTCTCTCGCAATCTGATCCTCAAGCATCATTGGTCCTGTATGTTTATCATCCACGGACTTCAGCCAATGGTCCGTATCACTGATACGCACACCGTGATCGGTGGTCAATGGATGCTTGCTGGATTGCACATTGATGGTATCTGGTGCCAGGTCTACAATCTTTTTATCCTTGGAAGCTGCGCCCTGGACGACCTCTTGGACCTTCTGAAGGCCCCCAGCCACAATGTTGGCCATCATTCGAGATCTTAACCGTACGAGATAGATTAAGATTAACTTGGAAATAGATTCAGGGAGAGATATGCAAAGTACTAATTCATATGATTCATTAAACCGTCAGAACACAGTCAGATTAATAGGTACTTGATATACAGTCAAATCAATGAAGCTCCAATTCTGTTATATTTTTTATAGTCGGCCATAATACAGGTCACGTCAAAATGACGTTGTCGTCGTTGACTCTTGTAAAATCGTGTGACTCCAGGTCACGTTGACTGAATGTGACTTGAGGTCACGTTGACTGGAGATCAAAAATCATTAAACTGGAAGTTTCGTATAGTACGGAGTAGAAGTCTGGTACTACTGTTACTGTATTTGTGGTGTATATTTATATTACCAGCTGGTATCCAATCTCTCAATTCTCCGTGATCAACCTCTGACTACGGAGTAAAGTATCTATCCATTCCAATAGAATGTTTCTAGAATAAATGATAGGGCTAATGGTTAAATCCAATCAATTGAATTCAATTCATGGATAAATTGACTGGTTCATTTATGTTGATGCTACTTTAGGGTAGTAAATACTAGTACCTCAATAGTATGTTCCTTCTTCCAAAACAACTGTGAAATACGGTATTCCTTCCACTTCATGAAGTCCCGTGTATTTCTCATGCATAATACAGTAGTAATTTAATTGAATTCCATCTCAACTTCTCTTCTTCAACAACAGTCTTCCAAATGGCAATTGAAATTCCATGAATTCCACTGCTAGCTGCATGCTCAACTATGAATAATAAAGATGTTACAATCCAAGTGAAAGGAATCAGAAATTCCTCCCTCTCCAACAATAACTATTGCCGAACTAGTATATCAACTATTGAATCCTCATGAACTTGGGAAGGGTTATGATCTGTCACTTTGCAAAGTTTGTGGGTATGCATGGCAATCATCACCCAGAAAGTCAAAGAACCATAGCCTGGACATTATATTTATGATAGGTGAGACGCCAATTCTATTGTACTGAATCGCAATGGGGAAAGATGATGATCACTTTCAGAGAGGAGGATTAAAGGCAAAAAAAAAGAAAAAAGTATGCGATGCATACGTACGACAATGTTGAACGCAGTCCAGGTCCTGCGGTGAGCCCAACACCGTGAAATCTTTTGACCTACTTTGACGCAAGGGGTCCATTGTTAGTACTGCGCAGGGGGAGCGAAACGAAGACAGAATGAAACTTTTACTGGTCGATCGAACTGCAGTACCTTCTGGTTCCATCTGTTGATTCGCCCTCATGCGATGGAACTGGCCCATGGCGAACGGCCGCGGCGAATGCAACAAACCCTTTCATTTCATCATCACATCAAACTATGCATCAGCCTCCTTTCCATTTTAACATTGTCCCCCAGAAACCTCCTGTTCCACTGGGATGCGAGGGGTGGCAGAAACCGAAACTCTCCCAGTTCCTGCCTTGAAACAGGGGAAGCTATGCGACAAGACCGTTGATTCTTTGTGTCCCCATGGAGGAGTCGGGAATCCACCAATTAACCCGCATATGCGTGCTTGAAACCCCGACAGTTCATTGAAAATGACGCCTCACCCAGCCTTCTGGAGTTTGACCCTCTTCCTGGGACTGTCTGGCCTTCCCAACGGAGAATCCCGAGTGGTTACTTCTTCTTAACGGCTGGCTTGCCTTAGTTTTCCCTCTTTTCTTACGCTTCCCCTGCTGCCGTCTGTGTGAGGAACATGGCGTACGATCGGTACCTTTCACCAACTGGAAACCGGTGAGCTTTGCATTTCCATTGTGCCACGATAGCAGCTAGTGTATAGATCAATAGCCCACTGACTGTCGATAAACGATTTGGCTAGGGATGTCGACGACAAACTGCAGTCCGAGACGAGGCGAGAACTAGATAGGCACATCGTCTGGAGTGGCGCATCGCACACGACTAGGCTAGAACCAAAACCCCGTATCCTACGAGCATCAGATGTTCTACTATCCTTGGCGGGCAGATCCACGAGCGGTATGCTGCTTCCCGGCTACGTACATATCAATGCATGAGAAATGCTTAACGAAGGGCTAATCTAGCATCAATTGAAATCTAGATACGCAGGAACCAACGGTTGGGGTTGAAAACTACCAGGAGGCCCTTCGCTTGTTCCCACCGTTCCGAGATGATGATGGGGCTACTCTTGGAGCGGTCGATGTCCGATGCCCGGACTGTGATGCGGTTTTTTCCTCGTCGTGGGTTTACATCGCCTTTGGGTAATAGATAGACGTTGGCTGACCGGCAGGTAGGAACGAATTGAAACAACATTATCTGACAAAGTACTGTCCTGGGGCGGCGGTTGCCGTATATGTGATGACACGAGATCGGTACATTGCTCACTCGCTTCTCTGTGCCCCATTTGCTAAGTATTCGGTTCCAGTTTGATCACAAAAGGCTATCGTATGGAGAAGCGGCTTGTTCCACTATATTCGCGACCAATTCGATTCTTTTGTTATAGTTGCGAGAGGCATTTCGCCATAGACGACGATGAGCCGTTAGACAGACAACGGAGTAGGACGAGCCTGCCTTATATACGAAAAGCATATCTAACAAATTCTGCAGATTCACCATCATACGCTCAGTGCAGACACTGTGGAGAGAAGTGTAATATTTCGTCAGTTCTCACTCGGTCTTGAAAACAATTATGTATCGAAAAAAAAACCCCCTTCCTAACAATCTATAGGTATGAGCCAGTATTGAACGACCCCCGAGACGACGTGAGTTTTCGAGACATTCAAAGGGATATTGCAAGTCCCACCAGCAGCAGCCGCAGTCCTAGCATAGCTCAAATGAGCTCTCGAGGACCGAGGTATCCGCCAGTAGCAAGCTCTCACGATCAGTCATTCGCGACGAGGGCCAGGAAGTTACGAGATTCATGGTCCCTCAGGAGTATGATCCCCCCCCATAATTCTCCAGCGTTCGCGGCTGACACTAGGGAGAGTTTTCACAGAGTGATGAAGATGAGTTGATAGCGATCAGCTTTGCAGGGCTGTATGATTTAGAAAGAGGTATGTCTGCAATCGACTCATGAATGTTAAACTTTAGGGTGTTAATGTGTCAGTTAGTGCACGCTCCAAACGGCCTTTATCAGCCCATCGAAGGCAGTGGGACCGAGACACATCCTGGTCAGTCAGTGACGAGTGTCATTTCAAGTGGTAAGGTCCTGCAATGAGCAGTATCTGTCATCGAGTAAGCAGCTGACTGACTGAACGGCCAGCAGTTAATGATACACCAGCCTATGAGCCCAAAAGATCCGGCTTAGCGCTTTGCGAGGAGAACGACCGCCATACGAAAGACATGGATGGCGAATTGATAGAAGACAGTCGAGATCAACAAGCCCCTCGTAGACAATCATTCTTGGAGAAAATCTTTGGTCGAAAGATTACTAAGGGTACGTGAAGCAGATATTAACAATGGAATTCAGGAACTCATTTGGCTCAGGTATACCACGCACGCGTTCAACATCTGATCGAGGCAAGAATTTAATCAGAAAAGCGAACAGCATCCGATTTTCTTTCGTCACCAAATACTCAAGGAGTGAAAGCAGGGCGGCTACCCTTGAAAGCGTACGGACTTCGGCAGAGGTGGAAGCGACAGCAGAAATCAGGCAGCAGGCAAACCAAACACCTATCCACGATGCTGAATACGGTGCCGTATTGCAGGAAACTCGGAATACGTTCATTCATGTACAGTATCTATCCGGGGGTATTGTAGTCCATGACGCATCTGGACGTCAAAGGATACTTGAAATGGACGAGGCAGCACAACTTTTCTTGCAGCTGAAAGACGAGCTCGCGGCTGCTACGGTGTGGTCACGAGCCCTAACGACCCGACTCAGAGCGGAGGCAGCTTTGAAACAAGGAAACTCAAGAGCAGCTGTAGTGGAATATCATGATGCCTTGAGGATGCTAGAAATTACCCCAGCGCTCGATGTCGACGGATTGGCGCGAGCTGCCATGCGACACTCCGTGGGGCAAGCGTATCGCAACCTTGACATGGCTGCTGAGTCGGAAGCCTGCTACCTGGAGGCCTTAGGGCTCTATAAACGTACACTTGGGCGTGATAATCCTAAGAACTTTGCCGTTTTGCACGACCTTGGAGCTCTATGCGAGAAAGACGGGTACGCCACAGAAGCAGCGGCATTATATGAACGCTCATTCGCGGGCCGATTGAAGATGCTCGGGCATAATGCGCCTGAGACCCTAAGTAGCATGCAGAATCTTGCTTCTCTGAAGGTTTTACTCGGCGACCTGGAAGCCGCCCTGCTCCTGCTGGAGAAGGTGGTTCCAGCCCTCGAAACCGTCTTTGGTCTACAAAATGCAACTACATTGAACGCGCTGAACCAATTGTCAATCTTGTATCAGAAACTTGGTTTGGATAAAGAGTCTCGCACAATAAGTGGCCGAACCATCCCGCACTGCAGAACATTCTTTGGCATCAACAGCCCTATTACCAGAGATGCAGTTGTCCGGTATCTCCAGAGCTCTGAGAACTTCGACTTCCCTCTCGAAATTCAAGACATTCTCGACCACTACCAACGGTCCCGAGACACAGACTCCCTGCGAGTCGTCCACCGCCTAGGAAGGTCATACATGGATGCCGGTCTCAACCATGACGCTGCAGAGCTTTTCGAAGCACTAGTCGAGGACTTCCTGACCGTCAGAGGCCCTGAGGCCCCCGAGACATTCGATGCACTCAGTGCACTGTGTGTCGCACGGGAACATCTTGACTCTCTCGACAAAGCAATCCTTGCATACAAACAGCTCGTCCACATGGCAAATAGAACTTCAGACGACCATCACTCCCGGAAGAGAATCGGATACGCAGAGAAGCGAATCTCAGAGCTCAACCGACGGCGGGACATTCTCGCCGCAGAACGGAAAGAATGGGCTCTACATGAGCCAGCCCAATGTGAGAACTGCGGAACTCCCACGACGGTTCTCTGTAATAGTAAGACTCCCAACTCCATCCATTATCTGCAATGGAAAACAAACTAACTAGCACCAATGCAGCTTGCAAAATCTTCCGCTTCTGCAATGAAGTTTGCCACAAGAAAGGCCACCAATCTCATTTCCCATACTGCATACCATCCGTCTCCCTCCGAGAATCTAAATCCCTCGCCGTGAAGCGCAAATGCCCCAGCTCAGCCCGTGACCAAGCCATCTCCAAAATCCGACGTGTCGACAATACCCAAACGGTCAACGTAACAGCCAGCTACACCTTCTATCTCGACCCGCGGAACTTCGCGACCTTCCGAATGAAACTCAATTCCGACACAAACACCGTGATCCTCTTCTCCCTCGACTCAGACATCCAATACGCTACCATCGACAACCCCCTATTAGGCTCCAACCAAGAAGAAACAAGCAGCAGGTCCAGCTCTCCATCCTCGACCTCCTCCGCCAACCTCAAGGGCGTCCAGTGGCTCTCCCCAGACAGGCAGGAAGCAATCGTCTATGCACCTTCCGAAATGCCCCAGCCTCAGTCCCGCTACGTGCTCGTCACCCCTGGAAGAGAAATGCTCAAATCAGTGATCGAAAAGCGAATCAGTGCGCGCGGCGGCGGCGGCGAGAGGGAACGGTTCCGAACACTGGACTTACCCGATGACGAACTTATCGAGTATGCGCAGGGACTGCTACTTACCGGGTATCTGGGAGAGGCATTTATGTATGTTATTGAGTGGGTATGGAAATAGGCCCCGGGGGCTATTTTTTCTACTAATTCTGTAGTATCCATTACTCGGATGATCAAAAACATGGGGGAGAGTGTATATATATCTATTTCAAATACCTTGAGTTTCTCTTCTGCATCGAGAACTGCTAGTTGTGAAGTTCTCTGCTGTCTTGCTTACTAGCATTCATTCAGTCTCTCAAGTTTGTCATGATTGAATTATGATAGCTGTTTTCTATTCTGTCAGAGTCCCTTTTAGTAGTATCGTGTCATAATGGCACTTCCCCATCTAGTAATCTTCAAGTTAAAACATTAAAAAAAGACATCGACAACTCGCAAAGCCAGGACTTTCTAAATCTAATCTAATTACCATTTACTTTAGTCACTTCTAATGATATTACATACCAAAACAATTAAAAGCCCAAGTCTGTTTCTCGGGACAGAAAACCACCCGCCATTTTCAGATCCAAACGCTCTGCGCTCGTAAACAGGGGTAAAAAAAAAAAGGATACAATGTTCATATATCGAATATACAAGGACAAGAACTGTATAAAGTAGTGATAAACTCGTTACTCATAACCGGAATGGATTATTGTCGAAGAATTGACCCTTACGGGTCGGTTTCGTCGTCGTCGGATTTGTAGTTGTCGCTGTCACTCTCCCAGTCTTCGGCTTCGAGAGACCGGTCTCGGATGCCGAAGCTCAGTAGAAATCCGACGAATGAAGTTCCTGCGAAAACCCCGAAGGCTAGGGCTTCCCCTTTGCGCTCCATCCTCGATGATAGACTGAACAGACCACCTGAAACGAAGGGGCCCACTGCTCGACCAGCGGCAGATAGGGTCTGCGCAAGGCCATTAAGGGCCCCCAGGACTGCGTGATCGGGGGCAGAGTTGGTGAACTTTAGCCGGAACGGTTACTCATTAGCTGCTTGATTGCAAAAGGCGAGAAACGAGCAAACTTACCAATAACAGTGCGCTGGTTAAGACGCCAACGGTGGCGACTGTTTTCACCAGCAACGCGAAACATAGCTCAACAGCTAAGAGCGCGGTTTTAGCAGATAGTCCTTTAGAGTCGTCGCCTTTGTATCCAATGAAAGGCATCAGGATGAAGGAGACCACAAAACCAAAAAGACCAGCTCGGTAGGACCATCGATTTCCCATCTTGTCTCTCAACTTGCCAAAGATACAAATCTGGAAGATGATCGTTACAAATCCAGAAAACCCCTGTGAAAGTCCAATCTCTGAGGGTGTCAGGCCTCGTCCGGTGGGTGGCGCGGCCTGCGAAAATATCGGGAAGAGCGCGTTGTAGGCGACGTTGCACAGAGAGAAAATAAGGTACGTTAGGAGAAGCAAGACAGTATCTCGATTTAGCAGTTCGCTTGCGGTCAAACTTGCAGTTTGATGGCCACGATAACTAGAAGCCTCTGAAGCCGAGTCAAGGTCGCTGTCATGGCCTGCTGTGTCTGTAGAGTCCTGGCGAAAGGGGCGATACGGCATACGGTGCGGTGGCTGCACATATCTCGCCCGTTTCGCAAGACTCGTAAACTGCCATATCCAAGAGAAGAAATTGCGGACTTGTTGTTGCAATTTGGGTAAACTGTCGGGGTCTTCAAGACTTTCTTCCAAAAAGCATGCTGACAAGACAAAATCGACCACCAGAACCGCAGCGGACATCAGATTGGGTGCGAGATAAGGATATGGGTTGGGCTTGCTGCTATCCCATGGACTGTGGTGGAAGACCAGCAAGCCGCCTACTAAAGGACCAGTTATACCACCAATTCCATAGAGGACTGGGAGGTAGGTGAAAGCCTTTGACTGGTTGCTCCGGTCCGTGATTTCGCCCAGGCAAGTGGACACCAAAACCTGATTCCCGTTGACAGCACCCATCAAAGCTTGCACGACTATTGCCTGAGCCAGTGTTCTGCAGAAGCCAAAGGCGACAAAGCATGCTGCTGTCAATATGGTCCCTAGCAAAATAACTGGCCTTCGTCCAATTCTGTCGGACAACCAGCCCCAAAAGTAATTCGTAGCGAATTGCGCAATCGCGAACGCCGTCGCAATCGTTCCAACATATACGCCGACCATATTGGGTTCAACCTCGGGAAACGTCGAGGCCATTTCGGGTAAGTATGGACTGATAGAATAGAAGGCTGTCTGTTCGCAAAGAGAGATCATCGCCAGCACGGCCATTTGCTTCTTTGGTAACGGAGATTGCCCTTCCGACTCATGATGGTCCAATTCATCTTGGTCATGGGAGTTCGTGCCCGAGGATCTCGATTGACCAGAGTTCGGTCTCCCACGCGATTTCGGCGGAGGCGTCTCAAAGGTTTGATAGTGTAGTGTGGAGGAACGGCGCCGGCTGAGGGCGTCCCGCTCAGACGTTCTCATCTTCGGCACAGGCAGTTAGTTACAAACCGCGTGAAAGACACCAGGGCGCATTCAGCACATCAATAACAGTCCTGGCAGTGGGGTGCGCTAAGGCTTTCTTTTGATGTGGCGTTGATAGCTCGACAAAGAAAACGACCAGCGAAAGATTCGTGACCCTCAACCACTACCGACGGTTATAAGTTGAGATTCCTGTCCACGGACCGAGACTAGGAGGTCAAATAATGGAAAAAGGAGGAAGAGCAAAAGCCGCCGAAAAGAATGGGCGATATTGAGGCTGATGTAAGCCATGGAATTACTTTTCAGTTTCCCCAGATCCTGCTGACTCATCCGCCCTCCCATTGGTCCGGGGTTAGCTTTGTCACGCGGATTGCACGTGCGGATTTTGTCTTTTTCTGCCGTGATGACATCATCACAGGGAACATCATTCTCGGCTGATGACTCCGCTTTATTTACTCTCTTGGTGGAAAAATATCTTCAACAATGGCCTGCTGGCCCAATGGTAAGGCGCTTGACTACGAATCAAGAGATTGCAGGTTCGAGCCCTGCGTAGGTCATTTCTTTTTGTTTTTGTTCCATCTGCACGTATGTACTACCTAACACTAATTGGGTACGGAGTACGGATAGTACTTATAAATTAGTGAAGGGTATGCATTACGGAGTAGAAATGTGTAATCTACATGTACATCAAGGCGACATTCATTTCGTAATTCTAGTACGGAGTAGTAGGTACGGAGGTAGAGATCAGTGGCGTAGCTTGTAGTATTGCAATCAATACTCGATATATTAGATAGAATTTATATCACTTTAATAAGAAAGAGAAAAGAATTGAGAAAGAAAGAAAAAAAAAACCACCATGTTCATCACTTCATCAACAAGTTCACAGCCCAAGGAACGCTAAGCCCTCGCAAATCTCCATAATGCTGTCCGACTCCCAAAAACACAATGGGAATGCCAGTCGCATGGACCATGCTAACAAGAGTACCAACCATGTCGCCAACAGTGTCACACTTGCTGATGATAAATCCATCCAAGTTCCTGCCAGTGCCAAAAGCCTGGTTAAAGTTACGCGCCTGCATCACACTATCCGTGCCGACCAGAGCTTCTCCAACCATGAAGATCTTGTCTGGTTTGGCGAACTTGCCAAACTTTTCTAAGGAAGACATAAGGCGTTGATCGTTATGACGGCGACCAGCAGTATCGATCAAGACGACATCGAATTTGTTGGCGGCTCCATACTCAACTGCGTCCTTGGCCACGTTTGCTGCATCTTTGCCGTATCCCTTCTCATATAGCTCAACCTGGCCAACCTTTTCTCGGACACTGAGTTCTTTCAAGTTCCGAGCGTGGACACGAAGTTGCTCCACTGCGCCAGAGCGGAATGTGTCGCACGCCGCAATCAAGACACGATAGTTGTTTTGCAACAGAAAGTAGCATATCTTGCTCAGGTTGGTCGACTTTCCCACGCCGTTAACACCAACTATGGAGATCACATAAGGGCGGGAGGAGGATTGTTTGCTTGTGGGGGAAGTGACAGCATCAATCTCACGCAGTAGATCTAACGAGGATGTGGGGGTGAGTATCTTCCGCAAAGACGACTCCATGGCCTGTCGCAACGCCGCATCTACACTTTGAAAGTTTCCTGTCTTTTTCCCAACCAGCTCCCGTTGCACACCATCGCACAGCCTGACCGCTGCTTCGCGCGCCACATTCTTCTTCAGTAGATGGTCCTCCATAACCTTCAAGGGCTTCTCTAAATCGGATTCAGTCAAGACCTTCCCACCCACGATGTTGCGGAAAAGACCACCGATGGCGTTGAAACCTGACCCAACGAGTCCTGTGGACACACTCTTCGATTTTTCATTGTCCGCATTCTCGAGGATAGAGTGGACTTCATCCCCCAAGTCTTTCAGGACGAAGTGGCCCTTCCCAGTTCTGTGACCCCAAGAGTCCTGCGCAACAGCTTCCACGGCTGGGGCCGCTGTTTCTTCACCATCACCAGGTGCAGAATAATCTAGAACCGTGCCGTCATCCTCATCGGCCAATCCATCAGCATCCCACTTGCGCATTTTCTTTCCTCCTTTAGGTGTCTTTCCCTTGCGAATGTTCTCATCCCCCGATGAGGCGTTTGCGCTTGCGTTGACCGCTTTGCGCGCACGGCGAGAGATTCGGCCACCAGGTCCTCCTTTAGCGGTCAAGATCTGGCTCGCGACAGGTGTTGATGATCGAGAAGTATCTGGGGTCTGCGGTGGCGTACCCTCATCAGAGGTCGCCACTCCCGGCGCAGCTTGACGCTGCGCTTTAAAGATATCAGCATTTTGCCCCCTCTGACCCCAACAGATGAAGGCACATACCTTGAAGAAGGCCAGGTACAGATGGCGGAGGAGGCCCGCCGTGTTCCGATGAGACAAGTGGGTCTTTCTTATGTTCCGCGCCGGTCACGAAAGCCTCTGAATTGATAGGCACCGAATTATCCTCAAGCTCCCTCACTTGTTGTTCGAAGTATTTGTCAAATGGATACTCTATTATCCTTGCATGTGTACTCCGCAGTTGGTCTTTGTACAGATCAATGAATAAAGTCGAAATATTATCAAGCAGTTTATCGATCCAACCGAGGTGCAGAAGTGATTGATACACAGCCTGGGATGGTCTCGAGATTAGCGGTGATAACAGTATACTGTAGAAGCCAAGACATACCACAAAGATCAGATTAAACTCCTTGACTCTCTTCCACTTCAATGTATACTTTTCCTTTTTGTACACTGGCGAGCCCGCATTCGCCGCTTGGATCTGGACTTTCTCTTCGATGAAGACATCATTGATAAGGCTGTTGACGATGTGGGCACCAACCGGAGCGTAGGATTTCGACCATAAGACTACTCCGGAGGTAGTTATAATCTCGAATGCTTCCAACATCTCGAAAATCTGTTTATTAAACTTTTAAATTGCGTCGTTGGAGGTGTGGTGTATGGTGGAAGGAAGAACTTGAAGATCCGCACTGTGGGGAAATTCAATCAATTATCAGCGGGCGGAAAGGAAAAGGCCATTCATAAATTAAATTCCAATTTATTCATTTCCAACTCGGCGAACTTCACTTTCAAATACTAAGTTGAGCCACGTATAAACAGTGACCACCCATTTCACTCTTTCCCCTTTCCCCCCCCTCCACAATTTTACTACTTAGACGCTAAGATCTTTATTCTGCCTTATTCTCCTCTCCCGTCTGTTAAATAGAGAAAAAACATGTATCGCCAATCCTTCGCTCCACCGCCAGCGCAGTCACCACCGCTTCATCATCCCGTTCCTCAGCATGTCTCTACCGTTCCCATGATGCGCTCGCCTCCTCCTCCGGCATCTCATCAGTCTCAGACGGCCGGATATGGCAATCCATATCAGCCTGCGCCGGCGCAAGGCGGCAGTGGGACATACGCCCCTGGATTTGGAGGTTTCATCAACGATCCCGCCGCGCAAATGGGTTTTCAGGTTGGAAAGACCGCCATGATGGCCGGTCAAGAATATATGGAACAGAATGTAGGCAAATGGCAATCAAACCTATTGTGATTGTTTTCTTTGACTAACTCTCCGGTGACTCCGATCAGTTCAACCGCTACGTCTCCATACCTGCGTTGAAACACTACTTCAACGTCTCCAACTCATATGTGTTGAATAAAATCGTCCTGGTCCTCTTCCCTTGGCGACACAAACCTTGGTCTCGTCAACAAAGCCGTATTACGGCGGCATCCACGGGCCCAAATGGCCAGATCTCCCATCAGCAATACTCGACCATGTTCCTTCCCCCCCGCGATGACCTGAACTCCCCCGACATGTATATTCCAGTAATGGCCCTCGTCACATATATCCTCCTGTCAGCAATGTTGGCCGGATTTAGAGGCAACTTTCATCCCGAGCTTCTCGGTTCAATCACGACCACAGCGATCGCAGTCATCGTATTCGAGATACTTTGTCTCAAGCTGGCTATGTATATCCTCAGCATTAATAACGAATCGCAGCTATTGGACCTCGTGGCTTACTCGGGCTATAAATTTGTGGGCATCATCATCACGTTGGTCTCGTCGGAGATTCTGACTCCGGGAAGAGGGACTGGTGGTTGGATTGGTTGGGTGGTGTTCATCTATACGTTCCTGGCTAATGCGTTCTTTCTGGTGAGTCTTTTGCTTTATTGGGCTCTTGATGCCAAACCAGATAGATGACTGATGTATGACCTAGCTTCGCTCTTTGAAATACGTTCTACTTCCGGACTCGGCCACTGATGCACGCACCGGATCAATGCACACCGTTGCCCGATCGCAACGCAACCGTCGCACCCAGTTTCTATTCATTTATTCGTATGTTATCCAGTTTGTCTTCATGTGGGTGTTGAGTCGCGAGGGCCCAACTGCTGTGAACGCAGCTGGCTCGGCGTCGTAATAGAGTCATTGGTCCCCCACTGGATTTGCATTGAAATAACGAGAGACGGGCCTGATGAAGAAAAGTATATGGCATAAAATAGTGAGAGTAAATCAAATTCCTAGTGGGTGACTTTTCTTTCTTTTTGTTATGGATGCTATGTAAGATGTTCGATTAGTTCAACTGTGTAATTTGATGTTTAAGTACAAGAGCGGCGAATTGGGGTTCTAATCGATTCTAGACCATAAGTAGACTTTACCTACGTATGTACTAATAAACTACTACGGAGTAACCTTTATTAAATCCAACAAGATAAAAGTAGTATGAAGTCCAAATATCATTTTGCTATTTTGCTATTGAAGTATACTATCAAAACTCAGTGTAAGAACCTGTACAGTCACACGTTAGACAGAAATCCCAAACGAGCAACGGTATCATAATGTGAGGAGTAATTGTTCCATCAGAGATCTTGGTGATGAGGGTAATATCATTGCCAGAAGCATCAATTACTATCTAGGCAGTGCAAGTTTTAATCATCGGAAGAAGAAAAAAAAAAAAAAAAAAAAAAAAAAATATTGAACATACCGAATCGAGACTATATCAGGCTATTAGATAGGCGAGGTTTTATTCAAAAAGTCACTGGTGAAGTCTTGGAATAGGTTAGCGATAACCTGATAGAGAGGTGAAAGGATGGCAATCAAGGTTGGAAAAAAATATCAGAATATGTAAGAAAAGTAAATATCATCCAGCAGTGCTGTATCGAAACTCCGGCGAGAGCTTCACAGACACCGGGTCAATCGCAAATTACCGCATCATGTGAGATAGAAGGTCAAGGAAGAGAAGAACTTTGGTGTATACATACCAGTTAAGATATAGGGGAGGAGTTATTGAAAAACTAGGAACATTTCAGTAGCTCATAAACAGCTGAAGGCGAAACTTTCCCAAAAACAGCATCATGTTTTCATGGGCTGGTAAAGCACGAAGCTTTGGAAAGGAACAAGAGCTGCAAGTCGCAAGAAAAGTTTTGGGAAGCTTAAATGTTGAACGCGATCGGAAACGGAAAAAGACGGCACTCCGAAGCCTGGCGCTAAGGCAACAGCGCAGCCCTAGTCGAGGCCGCACCAAAAGTCCCGTCGACGGGCTCCGACTGGCTGTTAAGCGAGAAACTGTGGGCAACGCCGCCAGACCGAAATTCGCGACTCCAGTAAGTCAGGTCGAACTTGTGCGTTTTGGACGACCCTTTGACAACCCCGACCACTTCGACAACAAATTCCTCCACCGACCTCCCGGAGTCTGTCGACCGTGAGTTTGATGCGCCCCCCCTCTACCGTGCCAGTGGAATCTGTTTTACTGAGATCCCGTTCCCTTTTTTGGCAATTTTCTAGGAAGCCTTCGCCATGGCCGATATCGATATCAAGATCGCTCAATGGAAGCTCGTTGAGATTGGCCGTGTGGTGCTGATCCGCCGCGGCCCCTACACCGGCAAGTTGGCTGCCATCGTCGAGATTGTCGACCACAGACGTGTATGTTTTATGATTCATGCGAGATTTCGGAACGCCGCGATTTGGGTGCGAACAAGGATACTTTGAGAGGGCCATGATATTGACAAAAAGTGTCGCACCGAAATAGGTCCTGGTTGACGGTCCTTCCACCGAGGAGAACAAGATCGTTCCCCGTCACGTTCTTCCTCTCGCCCACGCCACCCTCACCCACTTCGTTATCCCCCAGCTTCCCCGTGCTGCCGGTACCGGCCCCGTTAAGAAGCTCTGGCAGAAGAGCGAGATCGACGGCAAGTGGGCTCAGAGCGGCTTCGCCCAGAAGACCGAGCGTGCTGAGCGTCGGAAGAACCTCAACGATTTCGAGCGCTTCAAGGTCCTGCGCCTCCGGAAGCAGGTACGTGGATCGCTCCCGTGATTATTGGAGATTGATGAGACTGGGGCTGGGAACATCGAATGGACCTTGCGCTGGTATCGGACTTTGGGAATCGGATCGATGACTGACTTTTGCGACTTGAACAGGCTCGTTTCGAGGTCCAGAAGGCTCACGCCAAGCTCAGGGCGGCTGCTCCTAAGTCGTAGATGGTTTACTTCATGAGGCTCGGTGCATAGTGTGAGGGGATGCCTTTGGGACGGTTTTACATTGCTGAGGGTTTATTTGGTTTCAGCACAAAAGACGCTGTACGCATTATCATTTGGCAGCATAAAATGATTCGAGAACCTTGATATCCTGATAAGAGGTTCCGCTCGTACGTCACAGAAGACGGCACACCTTTCTACTAGTATTAAGGAGGCTCTGGGTTTACTTTATCTTGACTTCAGCGGGCTATACCTTTTTTAATGGAAATTGGGGAAATGAATGATCCACAAACCAAAAAAAAAAA